>JALGBA010002347.1:0-56820 GCA_023970755.1 Azemiops feae
CTATTCTATTCTATTCTATTCTATTCTATTCTATTCCATTCCATTCCACATATTCTATTCTATTCTATTCTATTCTATTCTATTCTATTCTATTCTATTCTATTCTATTCTATTCTATTCTATTCCATTCCATTCCATTCCATTCCATTCCACATATTCTATTCTATTCTATTCTATTCTATTCTATTCTATTCTATTCTATTCTATTCTATTCTATTCTATTCTATTCTATTCTATTCTATTCTATTCCATTCCAGAGTGTCTCAGTCTTGGCCACTTGAAGACACATGGACTACAACTCCCAGAATTCCACAGCCAGCATGTTTCCCTATTCCAGCAGTCCCCAACCTTTCTAGCCCCATGAACTGGCAGCAGAAGCAGGAAGGTGGGGAATGGTTTCGCACGTGCAACCTGGTTCCCGCGCATGCACACATAAGGTTTCATGTGCTCACCCGCCGCTTGCGTGGCCCAGTTCCCAACAGGCCCCGCCCTACATGGTTTTGTAATTAATCTCTTGCATGCTTCTCTTCGCAGTTGGTCTCGCTATTGGGGGGACAAGGGATACATGCTCTTGGAACAAGGATCCAATCAATGCGGCATCACCAACATGGCTACCTATCCCATTCCATAACCAGCCAAGTGGACCATTTGAGAAGCAGGACAAAAAAGCTAACTGCGGCATTGGAAGCTTCTGGAGAAGCAGAAATATATATATATGTGCTAAAACCAATAAATGCTTTTACGCAATGCTATCTAGCCTAGCACTTGACTGTTTTACGATGTGTGTGAGTTGAGTGGGCACCACGGTAGTATAAATGCTGGCACGTTTTCTGAGGGAATTCAGAATGTTTGAGGCTTCTAGGCTGTTAAAAAACCTGTAAAAATTTAAAGGTATATCATTTTGTTGAAAGAAAAATCTTCATCAGGGTCCAGACCAAGCCGGGAATAAACAAAATGGAGACTGCTTTAAGAAAGAAGGGTTTTGTTTATGGAGTTGCCAGAAACTTCAGTGATAGCAGCATTTTTCTGGGGTGGCTGACCACATGGTGCTAGGAGTGGTGGGTATTTATACCTTCTTGGGCTTTTGTGTTTGGAGTTGTTCCTGTTCCTGTGGCATGAACTTTGACCTGGGGTTCAGTGTGCCCTTCTGGTATTCTAATGGTGGTGGGTTAATCCTATTATGTCCTAAAGGTCATGTCCTGCTTCCCTGGGGCTGTGGCTGATGGTTTACTTCCTGTGTTGTATTTTTTGAGTGAGGGGATGCTGGTTCCAATCCTACCACTCTGCTATTGTTAGCTGTCAGTTTTGCTCCAAGGGATTTCGAAAGATCCTGTCTTGAGTGGGTTTATGCAGGCAGTATTTGCTCATGAATGGGGCCTCAGACTTCCTCAATGGGACTATCAAATCTGCATTTCTACAGAGCTGGCCTGCTGAGTTTCTGTTTGGGGCTATTAAGAAAACCTGGGCCTGCTTTCCTTTGGGAAAATATAATATTCTGCCTTTTTAATATCCCCCCAAAATATTTCCCTCTCTGTGGGAGGGGGGCTGACTTCCCACAATTTCATGATATCACTCGAAGCTATAGAACGGGTGCACAAACTTGTGGACTTTATGGATCTGAACGTTGCCGAGGCTGGAGACCCCTGTTCTAAACTTTTGAAGCAATTGTCATGAAATGGTATGATAGGGCTGGCTGGGGAATTCTGGGAGTTGAAGTCCACAGATCTTAAAAGTTGCCCAGGGTTGGACACCCCTTTTATTGAGGTTTCATGCAAATCCAGTTTCGGATAACTTTCAACAAGACAGCTGTTGAGACTCCTCTGATTCTCGTTCATCATCTGCAACAGCTGTCGGTAATTGAGCAAGTAACACCCGCTATGCCGATACCGTTTCCAACATGTATGATGGCATGTAGGTCACTGTGGCTCATATCAGACATGATATGATTGGTTGGGTCCTTGGTGCTCTCTGAGCTTGGTTGTCTTCTTGCAGACATTTCACTACCCAACTAGGTAACATCATCAGTGCTGGCCTGATTTGGATATGATTTCTAACTTCTCAACTCCTGCGAGCTATTGGTTCAGGGCACATATTAACCATACGCCATTACAAACCACAAAAGTTGGATTCAGGCAAGGTGCTAAGGCAAAAACATCCATATTTTGGCTCAGCGCAATATGTAGGCGGCAGACCAGATGGTTTTTATTCAACTTCCAAGCAGGTCTCTCTCTCTTCCTCTCTCTCTCTCTTTCTTTCTTTTTTCTTTCTTTCTTTCTTTCTCTCTCTCTCTCTCTCTCTTTCTTTCTTTCTTTCTTTCTCTCTCTCTTTTTTCTTTCTTTCTTTCTTTCTTTCTTTCTTTCTCTTTCTTTCTTTCTCTTTCCCTCCCTCCTCTCTCTCTGTCACTCTCTGTCTCTCTCTCTCTCTTTCTTTCTTTCTTTCCCTGTTTCTCTTTCCCTCCCTCCCTCCTTCTCTGCCTCTCTCTTTCCCTCCCCCTCTCTCATTTCATTCAACAGCCTTCCAATTTCCATTCTTAAAGCTGCCATTCCCAACAGTTTAAAACTAATTTTAAAAAGGCAAAACCTTGACATTCCAAATCACATATAAACTACCTTTTATTTCAACTCAAGTTTTATTTTGTATCTGCTAGCTTCAATGCTTTGTAAGAAATTATAAAGAATTGTAGGTCTTCGTGGAATTGAAAGGCAACACAAACAGCTGTGTGGGAACTGACTATTATTTTTTTGGGAAATCATACCGCTAATCGTTCCTTCTTTGAGAAGCCACAATGGTGGAGTCCATCTACACCTTAAAACCCAAATTAAAAGGATATCAGCATGTAGGCAAGGAGTGTAAGTATTAACACCCAGATAAGCAGGGATTCACACCAGACAAACAAGCAGAAAGCAATACCCTAATCAAGACCCTACCAAAGAGAAAAACACAGTCCTACCAATAGTGGCAGGACAAACTACTATATATTAACAGGGAGCTAACCCCACAGTCACCAGCAGTGATGATGTTCGCTAGTAAGGTAACGAAACGTCTGCAAGCAAACCACCAAGTTTAGGCAGCGTCAAGGATTCCATATGTCTATGGAGATTCTCAGTCATCCAGGTCATGGTTGTCCCAAAGGTTCTTTTTCAGGAGTTGAAGAAGCTTCTTAGATGAGAAGCAAAAGTTCTTCAAAGAAAAAACAAGAAAGTCCAGTTGTCTCCTGAAAAAGAACCTTTGGGACAGCCATGACTGAGGACCTCCATGGACGTGATGCTCCCCTTTTTCCATCTGCCTTGGACCCGAAGCCTTCTCCAGTTTGCAGGTGTTTTTCACCAGGTGCTCTAAATGAAGATCAAGGTGCAAGAGCAGACTCACAGGAGTCCTTGACTTACGACCAGAATGGAGCCTCACCCAGCATAGGTCGAAGCTGTGAGTTGTAAATCTGCGTGACTGACCCAATTTTATGTCTTCTTTTGTCACCACCGTTAAGTAAACTTTTTGTGATTTTGAAGTAGATCAATGGTTCTTTATGCACTGCGTTTTTTAAAAAAAATAAAAATAAAAATCCAGAAGTTAAATGTTTGTTTAGCACACATCCTTCCAATCAGCCTGCCTCGGAAGCAGGAATTCTTAACTGCTTCAAGGAGGACTACTACGAAGCAGGTGCTCCATCAGCCTAGGAGACAAGCATCGGAAGAGAGACAATCAATTTGGGCAAAGAAAAGAAGAATTAGATGTGGCCTAAGAACAGGGTTTCCCAACCTTGGCAAATTTAAGACCTGTGGACTCCAACTCCCAGAATTCCCCATCTAGATCAGAGGGTCTCAAAACATGGCAACTTTAAGGCTTGTGGACTCCAACTCCCAGAATTCCCCAGCCAGGGAATTCTGGGAGTTGAAGTCCCCAAGTCTTAAAGTTGCCAAGCCTGGACACCCCTGCTCTACACAATGAAATGATGATGGGGCCAAATCAAGGATATATTTCCCCAAATACAGGGTTGAGAATGACAGCCGCCTTGGGAGTAGCAGAGTGTGGTGCGCAGAGAGCCACCCTAGAGAAACCAAACACCACACTGAGCATCACGGCCTCCTCAGAAGGCCCGGCCGGAAAAGAAGCCGTTTCTTCAGAGAATACGCAATTTAACTCCGAATTGAGACTGTCCCGGGCCTCTTCTTCCCCTGAGGCAGAGATGGCACCTGCTTGAGGCTGGGTTGCACAACAGACCCACAATTGGAGAACACAAGTCCCTCCTCCCCTGTGGTGACGGCCGAGATCTCTGATCCGTGGAAGACCCTTCCTTGGAAAAACACATTGGGTTGGTTTCCACCCCTTAGTAACACTCGAAAAGGGGCACCTGCACATTTTTTGAACACAAATACCAAGAGGACAAAGATGTGAATAGGTTGTGTGCTCTGTGACAAAAGAGGGACTGGCGAAATATTTCAAATGTTTTTATTTCACTATTAACAATATGTACATCATTTTGAACCTATTTCTATAACTAATATAACAAAATATAACCAAAACACATATATAACAAATATAACAAATGGAATGAGGGGGCAGGAGGCTAAAACATAAGGAGCTGGAACTGGGTATGGGTCATTTAATAAAGGGAAGGAGCAGGGCTGATAGGATAGGAAAGAAGAGGGGGGTCAACCTATTCTCCAAAGCACATGAAGGCAGGACAAGAAGCAACGGATGGAAGCTAATCAAGGAGAGAAGCAACCTGGAACTAAGGAGAAATTTCCTGACAGTGAGAACAATTAACCAGTGGAACAACCTGCCTCCAGAAGTTGGGAATGCTCCAACACTGGAAGTTTTAAAGAGGAGACTGGACAGCCACTTGTCTGAAATGGTATAGGGCAGTGATGGCAAATCTTTTAGAGGCCGAGTGACCCAAAACTGCCTCACCCCTGCCCCACCCCCACCTCTCCTACCCGCAGGGCCACCCACCGCCTCCACGGCCTGCCAGAGCAGATCGCCCAGGTGGCCCAGCAGCATCATGGCGGCCACGCCCTCTGTCCGTGCCCTGCAGCATTGTCTGCATGCGATGGGAAACGAGGGTGGAGTCTTGTCCCTGCTGCCCGGCTGCCATGTCCTTGGCTGCGCTGCTCCACGCAGACTGTGCCCGGGGCCACTCTCCTCCGGGAGGCTGCTGGTGAGGAGGGGGCCACGGGGGATGGTGGGCCTGGGGCTGGGTTTGGACTAGATGACCTCCAAGGTCCCTTCCTAGTATTGGAAGGGGGACAATATTGATCAGTGTAGTGAATAGCTTACATTGAGGAAGAGACGTATTGAGGAAGGAGAATATTTGTTACTCAGGATTGAAATAAGCGATTGTTGTGATTCCCTGCCAGCCAGTGGATCCGGCAGCCGAGTCTGAGGAGCCTGGAGTGGCATTGGAGTCTGAGGAAGGTACTGAGGAGCACCAAGATTCACAGTCAGACGAGGAGCCCGGCCCCTCTACTCACACTCGGGAAGAGACACAGCTGTTTGGGGAGCCTGAGTTGGGCGATGAGGATGAACAGCTGGGGCCAATCCCGGATGTGCGGATGCGCAGAGAGGAGAGGCGAGGAAGACAGAGGAAGGCAGTGGGGCGGCTCCATAGGCAAAGTAAAAGTCACTAAGAAGCCACGCCCTGGCTGGACTATAAAGAGGAGAGGCACGGGAGGTGCTGGTTGACGACGGCAACCGTTCACGATGCGGCTTTGTGTTTTGTTGATTTGTTTGCTTCCGAAATTGTTTGCCTCCAAAGTCTTGGACATTGAGTCAGGTGTGTAAAAATAAAAAGGGGGTTGTTTTTCTTGCGGGTCCTGCCTGGTTCCATGAAGAGGGGTTTTTCCTCCTGAGTAAAGCAGTTGAGCAAGTACTCACGTAGGCTGGGACAGAACATTACTATCGGTACCACCCTTGCTTGCCTTTGCCACAGTCGTTCTATTTCTTTTTGTAGGTCTTTGTATTTTGTTATCTTCTCCAGTTCTTTCTCGTCTATTCTGCTGTCTCCAGGCACTGCCACGTCCACTATCCAGACTTTTTTATCTTTCTTATCGACAATTGTTAAGTCCGGGATGCTATGTGGCAGGTGAAATATTGAAATATTCCTCTCTTGATCTTAACCTCTCCCAGTCTCTCACCGTTGACCTGCAACTGTGTCTTCCATTTTGCCGTCGATCTTTGCACAAATTGTCTGATGTTTCTACTGACTCCTGTTATTTCTAGGCACTTGATTATCCAGTCATGTGGCAGAGAGTCTAATGCCTTTTTGTAGTCAATCCATGCCACACTCAGGTTTATTTCTTTAGTTAGAGGGCTCTGTTCTTCCTGGGGGAGAGGCGCCCGGTTTCCAAGTGAGAACAGTTGTATATCTCTGCTGGATTCCTCCACTGCCATCTCCCCCTGGTTTGCCTCTACATTCTGAGTTACTTCCGGCAAGGCTTTGATTCCTTTGCCCTGGGTAAACCTTTGCAGTTTTCCCAGTTCTGTTTCTGTGAATACTGTAGTTCATATTATAAATTGGTGTTGATCTGCTAGTCTCTGTTCTGTTATTTCTGATTCTGGATGTTGTTCTTTCCAGTCCTGGTTCATTCGTTTCAGATATCCTCTTCTTGTTGGGCTTGATCTGTAATAACAGATCATTATTTCTTTGTGTATTTGCGACAGGTAAACACCTTTTCTTCCAGTAGATCTGCAGCTGCTGGCCCTGCTTGCTCAGCCAAAAGTCCTGAGTCCTGTAGCCCAGAGGTCCCCAACCTCTTGGGCACCAGGGACCGGTTCCGTGGAGAGAGGCTTTTCTGCGGTCTGGTCTTCTGACCTGGCTCCCCAAACACAACAGATGCGCCAAATAGTCTCTAACGTTCCTTTTATTTCAGGAACGCCAGCAGCTTCACACAGCCTCCAAACAACGGAGCTCGCTCCCTTTTCCCCTGTAGGGGTCTCCCAAACCCCAGAGTTACTCTCAGTCTCACCACGCTTGCAGCCAAAGGTCCTTCAAGCAAGCTGGCTACTGTTTCACATAAGAGACGCCCACGCTCAGAAGGCGCTCCGACTTCCAGCGCCACGGAATCTGTGGAAAAACTCTGGCAAGATTCCAAGGAGAAGTGTCAGGAGTTGCAAATATAAATGGCTGATTGGCAGGGAGATGAATAGTTGTCTGCCACACCTATTTGTCTCCTCCCCTGCCTTTTATCCACAGCTGGGGGTGGGGCTCTGTTAACAGCGGTGGCTCTTCTGCCCCGAAGACCACCCCACAGCCTCTCGCTGTTCTCCTCTCCTCAGCCTCCGCTGCACCCGCGCATCAATCACTGGCCCCATGTGATCCTCCGCTCCTGACTCACTTGCCTCCAGGCATGGAGGTCTCAGCCGTTCCATCGGAGGGCTGGCAGACGGCCCAGGCTCCGCCTCTGTCCCTGGCTGCGATGGCTCCATTCCTTCGTCGGAGCTTTCAGATGGCCCTGAGGCTGGGCCCGGCACCCACTCCTGTCCTTCCTCCTCTGAATTGGTTGCTGAGTCCTCTGGCGGCCGACAGGCCACAACAACCGGAGAGTGTGTGGTTTTGTGTGCTGCCTGCATCCCTCGAATGGGGCTTTGCTGGTTTCTGCGGACCGGTTGCTGGCATGCCACGGCCCGGTACTGGTACACGGAGCGGGGGTTGGAGACCCCCGCTCTAGCCCATTTTTCACCAGATATCGAGAAACTCCAACATCTAACGTGGACCTTGTCCACTTGGGCGACATCCAAGCTGGTGTGGCTTTCCGAAATTTACGTCTCTCCATATTTATTATGGGAGAGACACTTTTTGACTCCTCTGATGAGACCGGCCCAGTATGGTTGAACCTCTGGCATAGCTCTCACCTTCTGCAGAGTACACAAGCCCCACAACCACATCAAGCTGCTGCTGCTATTATTATTATTATTATTATTATTATTATTATTATTATTATTATTATTATTATTATTATTATTATTATTATTATTATTATTATTATTATTATTATTATTATTATTATTATTATTATTATTATTATTATTATTATTATTATTATTATTATTATTATTATTATTACTATTATTATATTCCTACTACTATTATTATTATTACTTCAAATAAAAAATCAAGGTTCTAGGTCAGGGGTAGGCAACCTCGGCTCTTTTATGACTCATGGACTTCAACTCCCAGAATTCCTGAGCCAGCCATGCTGAGGGGAAAGGGAGAGGTTTCCAAGCTGAGCCATGCTCAGGAATTCTGGGAGTTGAAGTCCATGAGTCATAAAAGAGCCGAGGTTGCCTACCCCTGTTCTAGGTCAACACCATACTGTACTGCTCCAAAAGAAGTTGGAACACAATGCTTTTCTTTTTGTTTCCCCTTTCTCCTACACTTTTTCGTCTTTTCCCTTTTCTTCCCTTCTTTTCCCATTGTTTTCATTTTCTTTGTAGTTCTGCATGTTGTATTTCGATAAAGTAATGAAAACACTTGAAGCATCTCATTCATCGTACCGCACAGAGGTGCATTGGAAGAATATCTAATGTAGAATTGTGTTGGAAACGTACACACAATGTGTGATCTAAATTAGGGCAATGGGATGTGCCAGGCGGGAGCAGGAGGAGTCGCCAGTCCCCTTAACAGTCAGAGAAAGAGACTTGGGAAGCAGCCACCATGATAGATCCGTAGTTAAAAGTAACAGTGGGAAGTTTGTACTTTCAGACTTGCAAGATTCTGTTAATATAGTCCTTTTAGCTGAACCTCTGTCTTCTTTATCCTCTATTTGCCTTCAATGGGGAGCATGTAACTGGGGACATACAATTGTCCCATAGACGGAAGAAAACACTAGCTGGAAGGTTTGACACTGTCCCATCAAATCTCCTAGGCCATCCATCAGTGGAGTCCGTGGATTCGCACGATCTTTAATCCTTCCTCCAGCCTGGGGAGAGGATGCTCCAGACAGCAACGGTCGGAGAAACCAGGTGTGCTCCAGGCGCCATGTTCATTGCTGTCCCAACAGCCCGTATTTTAATATCAGAAGAGTAGAACAGAGCAAATACAACTATTATGGGTAATAATTGATACTAGAATAGAATAGAGATGGAAGGGACCTTGGAGGTCTTTTGGTCCAGCCCCCCGCTCAAGCAGGAGGACCTACACCATCTCAGACAAGTGACTGTCCAGCTTCTTGTTAAAAAACACCAGTGATGGAGCGCCCACGATTTCTGGAGGCAAGCTGTTCCTCTGGTTAGTTGTTCTCACTGTCAGGAAGTTTCTCCTTAATTCCAAGTTGCTTCTCTCCTTGATCAATTTCCAACCATTGTTTCTTGTCCTGACCTCTGGTGCTTTGGAGAATAACGTGACCCCTCTTCTTTGTGGCAGCCCCTCAAATACTGGAACACTGCTATCATGTCTCCCCTATTTCTTCTTGTCTTTAGACTAGCCAGACCCGAGTCCTGCAGCCGTTCTTCGTATGTTTTAGTCTCCAGGCCTTTGATCATCATAGTTGCTCTTCTCTGAATTTTTCCCAGACTCTCAACTTCTTTTTTGTGATATGGTGTCCAAAATTGGCTGCAGTATTCCAGTTGGAGTCGTATTAGGGTTTTATAAAGTGGTACTAATACTTCACGTGTTCTTGATTCTATGCCTGTGTTTATACAATCCAGGATTTTTTTAGCTTTTTTGGTTGCTGCTGCACACGGCTGGCTCATAGTCAAGCGATCGTCCACCAGGATTCCAAGATGCCTCTCACAGTTACTGTTTTTGAGCCAGGTCTCACCCAGTCTGTATTTGTGCCTTTGGTTTTTCCTGACTAAATGTAAGACTTTGCTTTTCTCCACATTGAAACTCATTGTGTTGGATAGGGCCCATTGTTCAAGTTGGTCAAGATCTTTTTGGATCCTGAGTTTGTCTTCTGGGGTGTTGGCTACTCCTGCTTATTTAGTGTCATCTGCAAATTTCATGAGTTCCCCTTCAATTCCCTCATCTAAGTCATTGAGGAAGATATTGAAGAGTACTGGGCCTAAGACGGAACCACTGCTTACTTCTCTCGATATGGATGTGGTGCCATTGAGGACTACTCATTGAGTACGGTTTGCCAGCCAGCTACATGGTGGTGATGTTGTCTATTCCACCTTTTTCTAGCTTGCCAAGCAGTAAGGTGTGGTCTACCTTCTCAAATGCCTTACTGAAATCTAAGTATACCATGTCCACAGCATTTCGCTGGTTTACTAGTTTAGTCACTTTATCAAAGAATGAGATGAGATTGGTTTGGCATGATCTGTTTTTAACAAACCCGTGCTGGCTACTAGTTATGACTTTGTTTGCTTCTAGTTGTTTGCAGATCTTTGTTTTTTTTATCGTTTCCAGGATTTTCCCAGGTATTGATGTTAAACTGACTGGTCTGTAGTTTCCTGGGTCTGTTTTTTTTCCTTTCTAGAAGATGGGGACCACATCAGCCCTTTTCCAATCCTCAGGTACTTCCCTGGTGCTCCAGGATTTGTGAAAGATGTGGTGCAACGGTTCTGCCAGCTCTTTCAGAACTCTGGGATGTAATCTGTCAGGCCCCAGTGATTTATATTCATCAAGATTGGATAGCTGCTCCCTTACCATTTTCTTGCTTCTTTTAATTTTAGTTTCTAGTTTGTCTTTTGCAGTGGTTTTTTTTTTTAATATGTTGGGCTATAATTTCCTTTGTGTGAAGACTGATGCAGCTCTGCTTTCTCCCTGTTGCCTGTTATTTCCTTGCCATCTTCTCTCTTTAGTGGACCTACAGTTCCTTGATTTTTTTCTTGTTATTATATGGGAAGAAACTTTTTTTTTATTATCCTTGATTTCTGTTTGCTTGATTTCTTGATTGCTTTCCCGATTTTATCTTTGCATGTTCTGGCTGTCTGCTGATAATAGGCCTTAGTTATGTGCCCTCTTTCCATTTTTTATATTTGTCCTTTTTGTCATTCAGTTTGTCTGAGAGACCTTTGTGCAGCCATGCTGGATTCTTCTTGAATTTCTTGTTCTTTTTTCAGTGGTATTCTGCCGGTCTGGGCTTTAATGATCGCATGTTTCAGAGTTTCCCACAATTCTTGAGTTGTTTTCCCCTTTAGGATTTTCATCCATGGGATCTTTCCTAGGTTCTCTCTGAGTTTGTTAAAGTCAGCTCTTTTGAAGTTTAAGATCCCGGTTGGATTGTTTTCTGTTGCTAGTATTTGCATTATATTAAATTCCAGTATGACGTGGTCACTTTCACCCAAGATTATGGCAACTTCAAGTCCGTCCATCACTTCTTCTCTATTAGTAAGAATAAAGTCCAGTATAGCTTTGCGTCTAGTTCCCTACTCCACCTTTTGGATGACAAAGGTGTCGGCTAGGTTGGTTAGGAATCGGTTTGATCTCCCGCTCGCAGCAGAGTTTGTCTCCCAGTTGATATCTGGATAGTTGAAGTCTCCCATTATTATTGTGGTGTGTTTCCTACATACATTTGTTAACTGGTTGGCAAAGAGTTCATTTATTTCTTCTGATTAGTTGGGTGGCCTGGAATACACACCTATGGCGATATCACTTTATTTCTCTTTTATATTGACCCATATACATTCTGGAGAGATTTTATCTTTGATCATGTTTGGTTTTGGTCACCTTTTCCCCTCCATTTTAGTTTAAAGCCCTCCTGATGAGTTGGGCCAGTCTTTTTCCAAGTACATTTTTGCCTGTTTTCGTGAGGTGCAGCCCATCCCTTGCCAAGAGTCCTTCCCGTAGGAAATGCAGTCCATGATCCAGGAAAGCAAAGTTTTCTTGGCGACACCAACCCTTTAGCCAGTGGTTTATTTCTAGAATTCTTTTTTCCTTCAATGGGTGTTGGCCTTTCATTGGGAGTAGAATAGAGTAGAGCTGGAAGGGACCTTGGAGGTCTTCTAGTCCAGCCCCCCGCTCAAGCAGGAGAACTTATACCATCTCAGACAAGTGACTTTCTAGCCTCTTCTTAAAAATCTCCAGTGATGGAGCACCCATCATTTCTGGAGGCAAGCTGTTCCACTGGTTAATTGTCCTCACTGTCAATTCCAGGTTGCTTCTCTCCTTGATCAGTTTCCATCCATTGTTTCTTGTCCTGCCCTCTGGTGCTCTGGTGAACAACCTGACCCCCTCTTCTTTGTGGCAGCCCCTCAAACACTGCTATCATGTCTCCCCACTTTCTTCTTTTCTTTAGATTAGCCAGACCTATGTCCTGCAGCCGTTCTTCGTAGGTTTTAGTCTCCAGGCCTTTGATCATCTTATTTGCTCTTCTCTGAATTTTTTCCAAATTCTCAACATCTTTTTTGATATGGTGAACAAAATTGGCTGCAGTATTCCAGCTGTGGTCCTATTAGGGTTTTATAAAGCGGTACTAATACTTCACGTGATCTTGATTCTGTGCCTCTGTTTATAAAACCCAGGATTGTATAGGGTTTTTGGGCTCCTGCTGCACACTGCTGGCTAATAGTCAAGTGATCATCCCCTAGGACTCCAAGGTCCCTCTCACACTTTGCTTTTCTCCACATTGAAACTCATTTTGTTGGATAGGGTCCATTGTTCCAGTTTGTCAAGATCTTTTTTGGATCCTGAGTTTGTCTTCTCGGGTGTTGGCTACTCCTGCCGGTTTGGTGTCATCTGCGAATCTGATGGGTTCCCCTTCAATTCCCTCATTTAAGTCACTTATGAAGATACTGAAGAGTACTGGGCCTAAGACGGAACCTTGTGGTATCCCACCGCTTACTTCTCTCCATGTGGATGTAGTGCCATTGCGGACTACATCCACATGGTCTGTTTTTAACAAACCCGTGCTGGTTACTAGTTATGACTTTGTTTGCTTCTAGTTGTTTGCAGATTTGCTTTTTATTATCTTTTCCAGGATCTTCCCAGGTATTGATGTTAGACTGATTGGTCTGTAGTTTCCTGGGTCTGTTTTTTTCCTTTTCTTGAAGATAGGGATCACATCCAACCCTCAGGTACTTCCCTAGTGCTCCAGGATTTGTGAAAGATGTGATGCAATGGTATTGAGATAACCTCTGCCAGCCTTTTCAGAACTCTGGGATGTAATCTGTCAGGCCCCAGTGATTTATATTCGTCAAGGTCGAATAAGAGTCCTCTTACCATTTTCTTGCTTATTTTAATTTTTGTTTCTAGTTTGTCTTTTGCAGTGGTTTTTTTTATATGTTGGGCTATACTTTTCTTTGTGTGAAGACTGATGCACAGTATGAGTTAAGCAGCTCTGCTTTCTCCCTGTTGCCTGTTATTTCCTTGCCATCCTCTCTCTTTAGTGGACCTACAGTTTCCTTGACTTTTTTCTTGTTGTTAATATAGTGGAAGAAACTTTTTTTATTATCCTTGATTTCTGTTGCAAGTCTTTGTTCGTTCTGAGCCTTTGCTTTCCTGACTTTGCATGTTCTGGCTGTCTGCTGATAATCGGCCTTAGTTATGTGCCCCTCTTTCCATTTTTTGTATTTGTCCTTTTTGTCTTTCAGTTTGTCAGAGAGACCTTTGTGCAGCCATGCTGGTATCGTCTTGAATTTCTTCTTTTTCTTTTTCAGTGGTATTGTGCTGGTCTGGGCTTTAATGATCGCATGTTTCAGAGTTTCCCACGCTTCTTGAGTTGTTTTCCTCTTTAGGATTTTCATCCATGGGATCTTCCCTAGATTCTCTCTGATTTTGTTAAAGTCAGCTCTTTTGAGATTTAAGACCCTGGTTGGATTGTTTTCTCTTGCTAGTGTTTGCATTATATTAAATTCCAGTATGACGTGGTCACTTTCACCCAAGATTGCAGCAATTTCAACTCCCTCTATCACTTCTTTTCTGATGAGATGAGTACTGATGGGAACACTACTTGTGCTCCTAGCTTCTTAACTTTATTGCCTAGTTGTTTATAATCTCTGACTATTGTACTCAGGTTCTTTGCTGTGTCATTCGTCCCAATGTGGAGGAGGAGGAAAGGATAGTAACCTGTATTATTTTGGTTAGGTTCTCAGCCACATCTTTGGTTTTTGCTCCAGGGAGACAACATACCTCCCTGGATTGTATGTCTGGTCTGCAGATGGATTATTCTGTCCCTTTGAGGATAGAATCTCCTATTACCAACACTCGCCTTCCTTTTGGGGGGGCTGCAGTCTGGGGTGCTTTTCTGTTTATCTCAGGTGTGTTTGTTGATGTGACATTTTTAGGGATATTATAAGTTGTTTCTTTGCTAGGTGTCTTCATGTTTTCTTTGAGGGGGAGGTTGAGGGTCTGCGTGTTTCCATCTAAGGGGAAAAATCGATTGCTCAGTTTTAACGGGGCTGCGTCTGATTGTGTTGGATTGGGCAGAAGGGGTTTGTTACCGGTTGTTGTATGCTGCTTCTTTCTTTGAGTGTTGTGTTTCCTTCTATGTGTGACATACCTCCATTTGTCTTCCTCCTCCAAGGGTTTGTCAGTAGGGTCAAATCCTCTGGGAGTTATTTGTTCATTATTTGGTTCGCTTCTGGTAGAACTTTTTTTTGCACGTTGGGGTTTGGCTAGGGTTGCCTCTAAGCTCCTTACTTTTTCTTGTACTAGTTCACATACTTGACATCTAATGCATGTGTAGTTTGGATGTTCTTTGGGCATAGGCACATACGTGGAACATGTATTGCATACCACCATAGTATGTCACCTGTTCCATGAGTTTGTTGTTTGAAAATCCCTCTTTCTGGTTGGTGGACGTGCTCTGCAGTTAGCCTTGTTTCTGGCTTCTCTGTCCAGCCAGGCTCTCTAGAGCTGCCAGTCAGGTCCTCCGCTGCTCCACTGCCTCTGTCGTGCGGCCTCGATGCCGCCTGCAGGCCTCTCAGTCTGCCTCCACCTCCGTCCGCCACCTCTGCGCTACCCCCAGCCGCCTCTCCATCCTTCGCTCTGTGCTGCCGCTACCCGCCACCTCTGCGCTGCCCCTGGCTGCCTCACCGGTCCGCTGCTCTGCACTGCCACCGGCTGCCTCCTCTCCACCGCTCAAGCTGCCGGCGAACTGCGTCGCCCGGTTTGTCATACTGGTCTCTGCTTCGTTGGGCCGGGCTGGGTTGCTGGGCCGCCGGGCCTTTCAGGTAGCCTCCATTGGCCTGGAAGTCCTCCATCGTCCCCTTTGTGATCCTGCACGGCCGCTCTGTCAGACAGGGGTGGCGCTCCAGTTCCTCTCCAATGGGCCTCCGGTCTCTTGGGTGGGCCTCCCGGGTGCAGCTGGGCCTCTCTCAGCCTGGACAAAGTTTCATGGAGAGCATCCCTTTGAACAGTTAATTCCTCTTGCAGATACCAGAGTCAGACGGCCAATCGTTAAAACCTGCGATCTTGGCGGTTTGCTGCTTCCCACAGTCTCCCTCCTGGTCTGCTATTCAGCTGCCGGTTCGCTGCTCTTTTTTTCTTCTTCCCAGCATTGAGCTGCTTAGCTGGGCTCCTGAGTGGCTCCCTCCTTCTCTGCTGCCGGCTGCCTCCAACTCCATGTGCAGCCATTCCTTCGCTGCACTCCTGTTTGCTGGCCTTTTCCTCCTTGCCCCAATTTCTTCTTTTCCTTTATCCTTTCTCTCTTTCCTATCTAACTTTCTGCTTCTTTTTCCTCCCTTCCCCCCCCTCTTCTAGTACCTTCCTACTGAGTTTGGTTACTTCTCTCCCCGGTGATCCGATTCTGCTTCCAACGCTGCCGCCATCTTGGCTGACATCATGAACTGACGGCGTTAGAAACAAAGGGACTTTTCTTGAGTCCAAGTGGAAGTCCTTTAAATCCATATAATAATAATAATAATAATAATAATAATAATAATAATAATAATAATAATAATAATAATAATAATAATAATAATAATAATAATAATAATAATAATAATAATAATAATAATAATAATAATAATAATAATAATAATAATAATAATAATTTGGAAGGGACCTTGGAGGTCATCTAGCCCAACCCCCTGCTCAGGCAGGAAACCCTATACCATTTCAGACAAATGGCTGTCCAGTCTCCTGCTAAAAACCTCCAGTGTTGGAGCAGCCACAACTTCTGGAGGCAGGTTGCTCCATCAATTAATTGTCCTCACTGTCAGGAAGTTTCTCCTTAGTTCCAGGTTGCTTCTCTCCTTGATCAGTTTCCATCCGTCGCTTCTTGTCCTGCCTTCAGGCGCTTTGGATGATGGTGGAGGATGGTGGTGGGGAGGAACTTAAAGGTCTTCTATAATCAAATCACCTGCATTGGAGGAGAAAAAAGTGAGACAAATGAAGGAAAGGAAGGGAACCCTGTGCAAATCAACACAATGACCAGCCATAAGTATCTTCATTTATTACTTTATCAGTAAGAAAGTTACCTTCATTAATTAAAATTTCATCTTTTTCGTCCATCTCCAGGTTCAGGATTTGGACTTCCGGGAGCTGGAAGAGAGAGACAGAAAGAGAGACCTCAGCCTTCCTGTTGCCAAAGGGTCTTGCAGAGTCATCCCCACCTTCCCTTTGGCCCATCGAGTCGAGTATTAGCGCCAAGTCCAGGGATTCCCTGATCCACCACCAAGTGGATGGAAAGGAAAAAGAACCCATGCTTCCCTGCCCTTTTTCCCCAAGAGAGAGATTATATGAGGATGAGGTTCACACTTTGGTCTGTTCAGGGTGCTACTTACTTTTTCCGTCCTCAGGAAGAGAGGCTCCTTCTTCCTCACCCTCCTCTTCCTTTCGGTGACATCTGGGAAAGGGAGAGGCAGCTGCTCAGCAAACTTTTAGGTCTCCCCCAGAGGAAGAAAACCCTCCAAAATCAGAGCCTTCTTTGCAGCCCCCTCCCCCTGGAGACCCCATCCCATCTATTCAGAAGCTCTTTCTGCTTCACGGAGCTGGTGGATTCTCCTGGCCAGGGGAGAGATTCTCACTGAGGCCTTGGGCAACTCCTGCTCTCTCTACGAGGGCAATTCGGAGATCCAGCTCCGTTTGGGGATCCATGAGAGACACTCGCAGAGATACATGCAGGAGCTGCAGAAGGAGGGGTGCTGGGGGGGTCAGGAACAGCCCGATCCAGAGTCTCCACTCACCACACGGCTCCCTTTTCACCAGCGTCATATCAACCATAAAGGTGACTCTTTTTTTTCTTCCCTCCGGCTGGCAGACCGGAGAAACCGGAGGGTCCGGTTTTGCCTCCTTTGCCTTTGTTTTCCTTGGGATACAAGGAAAACAAAGGAAAAAAGCCCTAGAAGAGAGAAGAAAAGGAAGGTAAGGAAAGGGACCAACTAAAGCCTTCTTTCCACCATCCCTTTGATTCCAGAAACCAGCTCATCACTTTTAACCTTGGTTAGACCTATTGGAAAGTACTCAACCAAGGCTTTTAGCCCCAATCAGGAATTAAAGTTAAAATTGGAACCCATTTGCCTCCTCCCCTCCCCCCCCCCGTTCCCCTTTCCTAAGAGGATTATCCCAAAGATGCTTTTTCCACCAGGCAACTGGACTTTCTTGTTTTCGCTTCTCACCCCAGAATGGAAAGATTTATACTCCTGCAGACAGCTGTTCCTTTCTGTTCCTGGCTGCTCCCCCCCCTCCTCTGCGGAATATCCCCCTCCTCTGGGAAATTGGCCACAAAATGGGGAAAGTTCCCCAGAGCCCAGCAGCCCTACTTACAGCCTGGGAGCCATTTTCACGCGGATGAGCGTCAGTTGGACCGTCTGGATGACATCATCAAGCCAGCGGAATCCTCCAGGAGATGACAGGCCTCCTTTGGGGTCCCCTCAGAAATTATTGATTTTTTAGTATAAACATCTTGATATTTGGTAAACAGCGTGTTGTCTGAGTTTATATTTACAAAGTAATCACTAACGGTTAATTTCTATATTCCAAAATCCACATAATAATTTTGCTTGGTTTTCTCTTCTTCCAATAATATTCTCTTTATCCTTATTAATTTGATAGGTAACAATTAAATATAAAGATTTTTCTAAAATTTGTACCAATAATAATCTCATCAATATCATGCTTCTTTTCTATCTGGTCATCTTGGTTGCCTCGTCACAAATCCTGTTTACAATTCTTATTTAAATTTATTTTCCCTACAATGTTCAAAACATTTCTACTGGTTAAAATTTTCCCACAATTAATTACTTTAAAGTATTTAAATCTATTTTCATATCTTAAAAAATAAGTAAGAAAAAGACACAAAAGAAAGACATAGAAAAAGAAAAGACATGAGACAGAAAAAGAAAGAGAAAAAGAGAAAAAAAATATACTACTTAAAATACGTATCCCTCTTGAACTAGTATACACTTATTTCCAAATTCTTTCTGTTCTTTTCCCCATAATTAAACCTATGTTTAATCTTTAAATGTTCCATTTAATAAATCCAATCATCTAATCTTTTAACTCTATTCAAAACATTTTTTCCCATTTTTAGTTATCCATTGGAATTTTCTTAAAATCAATTACATTTAAATATCTAAAACATTTCCTTTATGTTAATCATCCCACACATTTTTATAGTTCTCATATTGAAAAACAAAAGAGAAAAAGAAAAGAAAAGATACTGTCTTGTGTTTCTAATCTGTTTTTACGGTACTGTTTTTGATAGGTTGGGCTGTTTTTTCACTTTGTGTAAAGATGGGTACAAAAAACGAGTTAAATAGTTCTGCTTTCTCCCTGTTGATTCTCATCTTCTTGCCACTTTCTCCCACTAATGGGCCAATCATTTCCTCGACTTTTTTCTTGTTTTTTACATGTTGAAATAAGCTTTTTTTGTTATTTTTGACTTTTGTCGCAAGCCTTACTTCATTTTGAGTCTTAGCTTTCCTCACTTCATCTTTGCAGGCTCGGACTATTTGCTGATATTCTGCTTTAGTTATGTGTCCACTTGTTATACTTGTCCCTTTTGTCTTTCAATTTATCAGAGTTCTTTAGGCAGCCATGCTGGTTTCTTTTGAGAGCTGTTATTTTTCTTCTTCGTTGGTATTGTGCTAGACTGGGCTTTTATTATTTCACCTTTCAAAATTTCCCAAGTAGTAGTAGTAGTAGTAGTAGTAGTAGTAATAATAATAATAATAATAATAATAACAACAACAACAACAACAATAATAATAAATAATAATAAAAGTTGGAAGGGACCTTGGAGGTCATCTAGTCCAACCCCCTGCTCAGCCAGGAAACCCTATACCATTTCGGACAAATGGCTGTCCAGTCTCTTCTTAAAAACTTCCAGTGTTGGAGCATTCACCGCTTCTGGAGGCAGGTGGTTCCACTGGTTAATTGTTCTCACTGTCAGGAAGTTTCTCCTTAGTTCTACGTTGCTTCTCTCCTTGATTAGTTTCCATCTGCTGCTTCTTGTCCTGCCTTCAGGCACTTTGGAAAATAGCTTGACTCCCTCTTCTTTGTGGCAGCCCCTGAGATATTGGAACACTGCTATCATGTCCCCCCTCGTCCTTCTCTTCGTTAAACTAGACATACCCAATTCCAGCAACCGTTCTTTGTATGTTTTAGCCTCCAGTCCCCTAATCATCTTTGTTGCTCTTCTCTGTACTCTTCTTGAGTTGTTTTCCCGTTGAGGATTCTCATCCATGGAATCCTTCCCAAGCTCTCTCTAAGTTTGTTGAAATTAGCTCTCTTAAAGTCCAAGACTCTAGTTTGACTGTGTTCTATTGCTTGTGCTTGCATAATGTTGAATTCCAATATTGCATGATCACTCCCCCCCCCCCAAGGTTCCTGTGGCTTCAACACCTTCTATCATTTCATCCCTGTTAGGGAGAATTAGGTCCAATATGGCTAATCCCCTAGTTCCCTTCTCTACTTTTTGGGAGACAAAGTTGTCTGCTAGGTTTGTCAGGAATCTGTTTGATCTTCCACTTGGTGCAGAGTTTCTCTCCCAGTTGATGTCAAGATAATTAAAGTCCCCCATTACTATGGTGATGTGCTTCCTACATACTTAGTTAGCTGACTAGTAAAAAGTTCATCTATTTCCTCTGTTTGGTTGGTTGGCCTATAGTATACACCTATGGCAATGTCATTTTCCCCCCCCTTTCATAGTGACCCAAATGCATTCAAGACAGTTTTCATCATTGTGCTCTAATTCTGTAGAGATGTAGTTATTTCTTATATAGAGAGCAACTCCACCTCCTCTTTTATTTGTTCTGTTTCTTTTAAATAATTTAAATCCCTCTAGCTGTGTGTTCCATTTGTGGGTTTCATCCCATCAAGTTTCCGTAATGGCAACAATATCATATCTGCCCTCATTTACCTGAATTTCTAATTCACCCTGTTTATTGCTCATACTCTGTGCATTGGTATATAGACATTTGAGTCCTTTTTGATTGACCCTGTGTTTACTTTCTACATAACCTGTTTGGTGCCTGAGTTCGCCTATTTTCTTACCACCTGTTTGATTAATGCACTTGGTGTGGCACTAACTATTGAAAGCTTGATTTTGCTTGACAGCTTTGATATTCTTGTCCACACACCCCTCTATGTTACATGCACTGATTACCCTATCATTTTTAGATTGCCGGGGACAGGAATGTTCTGTATCAATTAACTCACTGTCCTCAGTGTTTAGTTTAAATATTTCTCCAGAAAATCTGTGAACTTATTGCCAAGTAACTCAGTCCCTTTTTTTGATGGATGCAAACCATCTCTTTTGTACATGTTTTCATTAGATCAGCTGCAGACATCGTGACTAATATAACCAAAGCCTTCCCCTTTACACCACTCCTTTAGTCACATGTTGAATTCTGCTATACGCTGGCCTTTTCCATTTTGCTCCTTATACACTGGTAAAACCTCTGAAAAAGTAAGCATACAGCCCTATCCTGTTAAGTTCCTGCCCCAAGCTCTGGAAATCATTTTGCACAGAGAGTACATCTTTTTGGAACAGAGCGTTAGTGCCAAGATGTACAATAGCATCCACATCACAGTCCTTGCTGGCATTCTTGACTATTTTAGAAATACGCTTCTTGTCCCAGCTGGCAGTAGCACCTGGAAGACACCTGACCTCTTTCGAAACCTCTGTATCCTTTCCTAAATTTACATCCCTTATAACTGAATCACCAACCAGAAGGTGGCTTCTCTTTTTGGATGCCTTGCTCTTCTTGCATGACTGATGTGTAATACCTGATTCACACTTTCCCCTGTCCAAAACTAGTTCTTCCTCTCGGACCACAATTCCCTGCTTGAGTTATCATCCTCACAACTACATTGACCTGTCTCCTTAGTGTCCCTATTAAGGTCAGCAAGGGCACTGTATCTGTTATGCAGGGACACAGCGAAAGCTTTGTGTTTATGGTTCACAGCTCTCACCCTGCCAGATCCCACGGTTGTCCACACTGCCCTTCTCCTGTAGGATCTTTGTGGTAGAGGGGGCTGATAACGCAGAGGCTCAATAGAGTAGAAGGGCTGAACTGGACGCCTAATTTCTGCCTGAAGAGCACAGATTACAGACCCTAGATAAGTAATCTGTCCTTGTAGACTAGTGATTTCTTTACAGATAGGACAGTTTCCAAGTTTGAAGAGTACTGCGGAAGACAGCTGCAAAACAAGTGTTGCACTGAACTAAACCAGTCATTCTGAAATGAAAGGAAATCACAATCTCAGACGCACTTCCCTTAATATACTGCTGTTGCTACTTTGTTCTTTGCACTTCCCTCTCCTTAACTCACAGATTTCAGCTCTTCCAGCCACCTTTGAGCAGTTTAAAATGAGTGGGTCACGTTGTTCACCAAAGCACCAGAGGGAAGAATGAGAAACAATGGTTGGAAACTGATCAAAGAGAGAAGCAACCTGAAATTAAGGAGAAACTTTCTGACAGCGAGGACAATTAACCAGTGGAACAGCTTGCCACCAGAAATCGTGGGCACTCCATCACTGGAGGTTTTTAAGAAGAGGCTAGACAGTCACTTGTCTGAAAGGGTATAGGTTCTCCTGCTTAAGCTGGGGGCTGGACTAGAAGACCTCCAAGGTCCCTTCCAGCTCTATCCTATTCTAAGTTGTTCTGAGCTCTGCTCAGGGCCCATCATGTTTATTATTGGAAAGTCCCAAGATCCATCCTAGGACCAATTAAGCTGTCACAACTCTGCAGCTAGAGATGTCCATTTGCATGGGAAGTGGCTGATGGGCCAAGCGCAAGGTTTGCAACTGATTGCAATCAGTGAAGACTGATTCTTCCCTGAAATTCTTGGGTTTTCACAAGGACGTCTTCTGTCCAGAAAGCACCGGGTGCAAATAACGAAAGCTAAACACCCTCCCTACAATACGGACGTGCCTTCTTTAGCCTCAACAGAGACCCTCTTTTCCAGCAGCACCTGGTGTTTTCCAAGCAACTCAACAAAGGCCCGCCCAAAACAGAGCAGGAATTCAGAGCCCAGGTGCAAATTCTAGCATAGCTATAAGACAGGATTTGCAAGGACAAAGAGTGCCAATAGTAGTGTAACCAGATAGCGGGGTTTGTGTATGTGTGTGCATTCTTTTTCTTAGTCTCAATCCTTCCGTCCTAGAGTTAGGTGTGATCAATGCAACTCATAAAATGCACAGAGGTTTTAAGGTCAAGCTCTGTCAGGAAGCTTAAGATGGAGGAAGGAAGCTAGGTTGCATTTTAAAAGTTTGCACCTAATAGGTGTATACACGTAAGTGGCATCTCCGTTTATGTTATTTGTATCCCGTCTTTATTATTTTTACGAATAGCTCGAGGCAGTGAGCATATCCAACACAGTTTCCTCTTCCTATTTTCCCCACAACAACCCTGTAACGTGGGTTGGGCTGAGAGGGGATTAGGCCAAGCTCACCCACTTGGCTTTCACGCCTAAGGTGGGACTAGAACTCACCATCTCCTGGTGATTGACCTAAAGTCACCTAGTGGCTTTCATGCCTAAGGCAGGACTAGAACTCCCCGTCTCCTGGTGATTGGCCCAAAGTCACTCAGCTGGCTTTCATGCCTAAGGCGGGACTAGAACTCCCCGTCTCCTGGTGATTGGCCCAAAGTCACTCAGCTGGCTTTCATGCCTAAGGCGGGACTAGAACTCACCGTCTCCTGGTGATTGGCCACAAAGTCACCCAGCTGGCTTTCATGCCTAAGGCGGGACTAGAACTCACCGTCTCCTGGTGATTGGCCCAAAGTCACCCAGCTGGCTTCATGCCTAAGGTGGGGACTAGAACTCACCGTCTCCTGGTGATTGGCCCAAAGTCACCCAGCTGGCTTTCATGCCTAAGGTGGGACTAGAACTCACCGTCGTCCTGGTGATTGGCCCAAAGTCACCCAGCTGGCTTTCATGCCTAAGATGGGACTAGAACTCACCGTCTCCTGGTGATTGGCCCAAAGTCACCCAGCTGGCTTTCATGCCTAAGATGGGACTAGAACTAACCGTCTCCTGGTGATTGGTCTAAAGTCACCTAGTGGCTTTTGTGCCTAAGGCGGGACTAGAACTTGTCCTCTCCTAGTGACTGGCCCAAAGGCACCCAGCCATGGTGATTGGCCCAAAGGCACCCAGCTGGCTTTCGTGCCTAAGGTGGGAACTAGAACTCATCATCTCCTGGTTACCTTAACCACTAGACAAAACTGGCTCTTTTCCAAGCTTCTGGTGAAAAAAACTAAATTGTCCAGAGTGCGGAGAAGGGATTGTTAAGCAACTGGCCCAGGCATCCTTTCTTGTCACGTCCAGCTGCTTGGGTCACAACCACATTCTGGTCAAGAGACCTACCCATGTATCACAGCAGCATAGAATTGGAAGGAACCTCTGAGGTCATGTAGGGCAACCCCTGCTCAGGGCTACCCACCCTCTATCATGCTCAACAATGCTCCCTTTAACCTAAAGGTGCTTTTTCAGAAGGCTGACTGGATGGTGGGGAATGGAAGGATTTATATTCCTTGCAGACAGCTGGTCATTTGCATCCTTTCAGAGAGTCGTTGAGGCCCCTTGGAGGTTTACCTTTGTCCTCAGGGTTATCCGCGTGACTGACCCAATTTTACGCCTTCTTTTGTCACCACCGTTAACTAAACTTTTTGTGATTTTGAAGTAGATCAATGGTTCTCTATGCTCTGGTTTTAAATAAAAATAAAAATAAAAATCCAGGAGTTAAATGCCTGTTTAGCACACATCTTTCCAATCAGCCTGCCTCGGAAGCAGGAATTCTTAACTGCTTAAAGGAGGACTACTACGAAGCAGGTGCTCCATCAGCCTAGGAGACAAGCATCTGTCAGAAGAATTTCCCGGTTCGTTTTCCAGCTGGGAAAAGCCGACGATGAAGAAATTTGCGGACAGCAGCTAACGCAAAGCAGGTCTTTATTACAGGAAGGCAATAAAGTGACAGAGAAGTGACTTCAGCGTTCCTGCCTTGCAAGGTGTCCCCCTGGTCCCATGTGTGGCTTTTTATATGCTTTTTCTACCCTGGGGCTGTGGCTGGGCTGGCTCTTTCTTTTGTGTTTTTAATGGTTGCTTGATGTTCTTTTCTTTGTCCTAAGTGGTATCTCCTTTGTCCGGTTTCTATTTTTGGGGGCTTAATCCTGTCAGGGGCAGGGCAGGTAGTTCTTCTCAGGGATGTTCCCTCTGTCCTGATTCTATTTTGGGAGTTAATCCCATCAGGGGCAGGGCAGGTAGTTCTTGATGGCTTTGCTATCTGAGTTTTCCCATTGTTCTTGGTGGTATGCCCAGGATTTCAGAAAAAAGGGCTTTTACAGAGAAAAAAGTGTGTCTGCATGTTTTTCTAATGGAGATGAGAATATGGGAGTTTTGTGAGGGTAAATCTTCCAACACATCGGAAGAGAGACAATCAATTGGGGCAAAGAAAAGAAGAATTAGATGTGGCCTAAGAACAGGGTTTCCCAACCTTGGCAAATTTAAGACCTGTGGACTCCAACTCCCAGAATTCCCCATCTAGATCAGGGGGTCTCCAAACTTGGCAACTTCAAGGCTTGTGGACTCCAACTCCCAGAATTCCCCAGGCAGCCCTCTAGACCAGGGGCATCCAGTGGTGGGATTCAGCGGGTTCGCACCGGTTCGGGAGAAGCGGTAGCTAAATTTGCCTTAATTTGGAGAACTGGTTTCCAGAAGTCCAGTCTAGGACTCGGAGGCCTGGAGGAGGCTTCCCAGGCCTAGAACAGCCCACCGGAAGTGCATTGATACCACTTCCGGAAGTCTGTTCTAGGCATTGGAGGGCCCCCTCCAGGCCTAGAACAGCCCACCGGAAGTGCATGATGCCACTTCCGGAAGTCCGTTATAGGCATCGGAGGACCAGGCCTGCATCAGATATGACAAGCGGTTGTTCAGGTATTTGAATCCCACAACTGGGGGGGTCTCCAAGCTTGGCAGCTTTAAGTCTTGTGGACTCCAACTCCCAGGATTCCCCATCTAGATCAGAGGGTCTCAAAACATGGCAACTTTAAGGCTTGGGGACTCCAACTCCCAGAATTCCCCAGCCAGGGAATTCTGGGAGTTGAAGTCCCCAAGCCTTAAAAGTTGCCAAGCTTGGTCACCCCTGCTCTACACAATGAAAGGATGATGGGGCCAAATCAAGGGTATATTTCCCCAAATACTGGCTTGAGAATGACAGCCGCCTTGGGAATAGCAGAGTGTGGTGCGCAGAGAGCCACCCTAGACAACCAAACACCACACTGAGCGTCACGGCCTCCTCAGAAGGCCCGGCCTGCAAAAGAAGCCGTTTCTTCAGAGAATACGCAATTTAACTCTGAATTGAGACTGTCCCGGGGCCTCTTCTTCCCTTGAGGCAGAGATGGCACCTGCTTGAGGCTGGGTTGCATAATAGACCCACAATTGGAGAACACAAGTCCCTCCTCCGCTCTGGTGACGGTGGAGATCTGTGATCCGTGGAAGATGCTTCCTTGGAAAAACACTTTGGGTTGGTTTCCACCACTTAGTAACACTCGAAAAGGGGCACCTGCACATTTTTTGAACACAAATACCAAGAGGACAAAGATGTGAACAGGTTGTGTGCTCTGTGACAAAAGAGGAGCGGGCGAAATATTTCAAATGTTTTTATTTCACTATTAACAATATGTACATCATTCTGAACCTATTTCTATAACAAATATAACAAAATATAATCAAAAACATATATAACAAATATAACAAATGGAATGAGGGGGCAGGAGGCTAAAACATAAGGAGCTGGAACTGGATATGGGTCATTTAATAAAGGGAAGGAGCAGGGCTGATAGGATAGGAAAGAAGAAGAGGGTCAGCCTATCCTCCAAAGCACATGAAGGCAGGACAAGGAGCAACGGATGGAAACTAATCAAGGAGAGAAGCAACCTGGAACTAAGGAGAAATTTCCTGACAGTGAGAACAATTAACCAGTGGAACAACCTGCCTCCAGAAGTTGGGAATGCTCCAACACTGCAAGTTTTAAAGAGGAGACTGGACAGCCACTTGTCTGAAATGGTATAGGGCAGTGCCCAAAAACCGCCTCACCCCTGCCCCGCCCCCGCCTCTCCTACCCGCAGGGCCACCCACCGCCTCCACGGCCCGCCACAGCAGATCGCCCAGGTGGCCCAGCAGCATCATGGTCGCCACGCCCTCTGTCTGTTTCAGATATCCTCTCCTTGTTGGGCTTGATCTGTAATAACAGATCATTATTTCTTTGTTTTCAATCACTGTGTATTTGCGACAGGTAAACACCTTTTCTTCCAGTAGTTCTGCAGCTGCTGGCCCTGCTTGCTCAGCCAAAAGTCCTGAATCCTGTAGCCCAGAGGTCCCCAACCTCTTGGGCACCAGGGACCGGTTCCGTGGAGAGAGGCTTTTCTGCGGTCTGGTGTTCTGACCTGGCTCCCCAAACACAACAGATGCGCCAAATAGTCTCTAACGTTCCTTTTATTTCAGGAACGCCAGCAGCTTCACACAGCCTCCAAACAACGGAGCTCGCTCCCTTTTCCCCTGTAGGGGTCTCCCAAAAGCCAGAGTTACTCTCAGTCTCACCACGCTTGCAGCCAAAGGTCCTTCAAGCAAGCTGGCTATTGTTTCACATAAGAGACGCCCACGCTCAGAAGGCGCTCCGACTTCCAGCGCCACGGGATCTGCGGAAAAACTCTGGCAAGATTCCAAGGAGAAGTGTCAGGAGTTGCAAATACAAGTGTCTGACCGGCAGGAAGATGAATATTTGTCTGCCACACCTATTTGTCTCCTCCCCTGCCTTTTATCCACAGCTGAGGGTGGGGCTCTGTTAACAGCGGTGGCTCTTCTGCCCCAAAGAACACCCCATAGCCTCTCGATGTTCTCCTCTCCTCAGCCTCCGCCGCGCCTGCGCATCAATCACTGGCCCCATGTGACCCTCCGCTCCTGACTCACTTGCCTCCAGGCATGGAGGTCTCAGCCTTCCCATCGGAGGGCTGGCTCCGCCTCTGTCCCTGGCTGCGACGGCTCCATTCCTTCGTCGGAGCTTTCAGATGGCCCTGAGGCTGGGCCTGGTGCCCACTCCTGTCCTTCCTCCTCTGAATCGGTCGCTGAGTCCTCTGGCGGCCGACAGGCCACAACAACCGGAGAGTGCGTGGTTTTGTGTGCTGCCTGCATCCCTCGAATGGGGCTTTGCTGGTTTGTGCGGACCGGTTGCTGGCATGCCGCGGCCCGGTACTGGTCCACGGAGCGGGGTTGGAGACCCCTGCTCTAGCCCATTTTTCACCAGATATCCAGAAACTCCAACATCTAACGTGGACCTTGTTCACCTGGGCGACATCCGAGCTGGTGTGGCTTTCTGAAATTTACGTCTCTCCATATTTTTTATGGGAGAGACACTTTTTGACTCTTCTGATGAGACCAGCCCAGTATGGTTGAACCTCTGGCATAGCTCTCACCTTCCGCAGAGTACACAAGCCCCACAACCACATCAAGCTGCTATTATTACTATTACTATTACTATTACTATTACTATTATTATTACTATTACTATTACTATTATTATTATTATTATTATTATTATTATTATTATTATTATTATTATTATTATTATTATTATTATTATTATTATTATTATTATTATTATTATATTACTACTACTATTATTATTATTACTGCAAATAAAAGTCAAGGTTCTAGGTCAGTGGTGGCGAACCTATGGCACGGGTGCCAGAGGCGGCACTCAGAACCCTCTCTGTGGGCATGCGTGCCGTCACCCCAGTCCTAGGCCTTCAGCTGGGTTTTATAAAACCTTTTCGCTTTAGGCCTCCGCCGCCGTGTGCAAAAAAAAAAAGGTTCAATCAGTCAATTTCAACTTCTCGTGGGAAAAAGAAAGATCTTGCAAAGTTGGAATTGATTGATTGAACTTTTTAGTCCCACCCAGTCTGCCGTTACCACCGCAGCCACGCCCACCCAATGGGCCACGCCCAGCCAATGGGCCACGCCCACCCAGCACTCGGCGATGCATAAGTGGGTTTTGGGTTGCAGTTTGGGCACTCAGTCTCTAAAAG
The DNA here is from genome assembly GCA_023970755.1 of Azemiops feae. Classification (NCBI taxonomy): domain Eukaryota; kingdom Metazoa; phylum Chordata; class Lepidosauria; order Squamata; family Viperidae; genus Azemiops; species Azemiops feae. Next base: position 28,347 of record JALGBA010002347.1, read on the forward strand.
GTTCGCCATCACTGTTCTAGGTCAACACCATATTGTACTGCTCCAAAAGAAGTTGGAACACAATGCTTTTCTTTTTGTTTCCCCTTTCTCCTACACTTTTTCGTCTTTTCCCTTTTCTTCCCTTCTTTTCCCATTATTTTCATTTTCTTTGTAGTTCTGCATGTTGTATTTCGATAAAGTAATAAAAACACTTGAAGCATCACATTCATCGTACCGCACAGAGGTGCATGGGAAGAATATCTAATGTAGAATTGTGTTGGAAACGTACACACAACGTGTGATCTAAATTGGGGCAATGGGATGTGCCAGGCGGGAGCAGGAGGAGTCACCAGTCCCCTTAACAGTCAGAGAAAGAGACTTGGGAAGCAGCCGCCATAACAGATCCGTAGTTAAAAGTAACAGTGGGAAGTTTGTACTTTCAGATTTGCAAGATTCTGTTAATATAGTCCTTTTAGCTGAATCTCTGTCTTCTTCATCTTCTATTTGCCTTCAATGGGGAGCATGTAACTGGGGACATACAATTGTCCCATAGATAGAAGAAAACACTAGCTGGAAGGCTTGACACTGTCCCATCAAATCTCCCAGGCCATCCATCAGTGGAGTCCGTGGATTCGCACGGTCTTTAATCCTTCCTCCAGCCTGGGGAGAGGATGCTCCAGACAGCAACGGTCGGAGAAACCAGGTGGGCTCCAGGCGCCACGTTCATTGCTGTCCCAACAGCCCGTATTTTAAGATCACAAGAGTAGAACAGAGCAAATACAACTATTATGGGTAATAATTGATACTAGAATAGAATAGAGATGGAAGGAACCTTGGAGGTCTTTTGGTCCAGCCCCCCGCTCAAGCAGGAGGACCTACACCATCTCAGACAAGTGACTGTCCAGCTTCTTCTTAAAAAACACCAGTGATGGAGCACCCACGATTTCTGGAGGCAAGCTGTTCCACTGGTTAGCTGTTCCCACTATAAGGAGGTTTCTCCTTAATTCCAAGTTGCTTCTCTCCTTGATCAATTTCCAACCATTGTTTCTCGTCCTGCCCTCTGGTGCTTTGGAGAATAACGTGACCCCTCTTCTTTGTGGCAGCCCCTCAAATACTGGAACACTGCTATCATGTCTCCCCTATTTCTTCTTTTCTTTAGACTAGCCAGACCCAAGTCCTGCAGCCGTTCTTCGTATGTTTTAGTCTCCAGGCCTTGGATCATCTTAGTTGCTCTTCTCTGCATTTTTCCCAGACTCTCAACATCTTTTTTGTGATATGGTGACCAAAATTGGCTGCAGTATTCCAGTTGGAGTCGTATTAGGGTTTGATAAAGCGGTACCAATACTTCACGTGTTCTTGATTCTATGCCTCTGTTTATACAACCCAGGATTGTAGTAGCTTTTTTGGCTGCTGCTGCACACTGCTGGCTCATGGTCAAGTGATCATCCCTTAGGACTCCAAGGTCCCTCTCACACTTACTGTTTTTCAGCCAGGTCTCATCCAATTTGCTTCTAGTTGTTTGCAAATCTGTTTTTTGACTATCTTTTCTAGGATCCTCCCAGGTATTGATGTTAGGCTGATTGGTCTGTCGTTTCCTGGGTCTGTTTTTTCCCCCCTTTCTTAAAGATGGGAACTACATCAGCCCTTTTCCAATCCTCAGGTACTTCCCCGATGCTCCAGGATTTTAGAAAGATATGGTGCAGTGGTTCTTAAATAACATCTGGCAGTTCCTTCATCACTCTGGGATGTAATCAGTTGGGTCCTGGCGATTTATATTCGTCAAGGTCGGATAGGTGTTCTCTTACCATTTTCTTGCTTATTTTAATTTTTGTCTTTTGCAGTGTTTTTTTTTAGAATAGAATAGAATAGAGCTGGAAGGGACGTTGGAGGTCTTCTAGTCCAGCCCCCTGCTCAATCAGTAGAACCCATATCGTCTCAGACAGGTGGATGTCCAGTTTCTTCTTTTCTCAACATTGAAACTCATTTTATTGGACAGGGCCCATTGTTTAAGTTGGTCAAGATCTTTTTGGATCCTGAGTTTGTCTTCTGGGGTGTTGGCTACTCCTGCCAGTTTGGTGTCATCTGCAAATTTGATGAGTTCCCCTTCATTTCCCTCATCTAAGTCACTGAGGAAGATATTGAAGAGTACTGGGCCTAAGACGGAACCTTGTGGTACCCCACTGCTTACCTCTCTCCATGTGGATGTAGTGCCATTGAGGACTACTCGTTGAGTACGGTTTGCCAGACAGCTACGGATCCATCTGGTGGTGAGGTTGTCTATTCCACCTTTTTCTAGCTTGCCAAGGAGTAGGGTGTGGTCTACCTTATCAAATGCCTTACTGAAATCTAAGTATACCCTGTCCACAGCATTTCGCTGGTCTACTAGTTTAGTCACTTTATCAAAGAATGATATAAGATTAGTTTGGCATGATCTGTTTTTAACAAACCCATCCTGGCTACTGGTTATGACTTTGTTTGCTTCTAGTTGTTTGCAGATCTGTTTTTTTTTTTATCGTTTCCAGGATCTTCCCAGGTATTGATGTTAGACTGATTGGTCTGTAGTTTCCTGGGTCTGTTTTTTTCCCTTTCTTGAAGATAGGGACCACATCCAATCCTCAGGTACTTCCCTAGAGCTCCAGGATTTGTGAAAGATGTGATGCAATGGTATTGAGATAACCTCTGCCAGCCTTTTCAGAACTCTGGGATGTAATCTGTCAGGTCCCGGTAATTTATATTCATCAAGATTGGATAGGTGCTCCCTTACCATTTTCTTGCTTATTTTAATTTTTGTTTCTAGTTTGTCTTTTGCAGTTTTTTTGATATGTTGGGCTATAGTTTTCTTTGTGTGGAGACTGATGCAAAGTATGAGTTAAGCAGCTCTGCTGTCTCCCTGTTGCCTGTTATTTCCTTGCCATCCTCTCTCTTTAGTGGACCTACAGTTTCCTTGACTTTTTTCTTGTTGTTAATATAGTGGAAGAATTTTTTTTTATTATCCTTGATTTCTCTTGCAAGTCTTTGTTCATTCTGAGCCTTTGCTTTCCTGACTTTGCATGTTCTGGCTGTCTGCTGATAATCGGCCTTAGTTATGTGCCCCTCTTTCCATTTTTTGTATTTGTCCTTTTTGTCATTCAGTTTGTCTGAGAGACCTTTGTGCAGCCATGCTGGATTCTTCTTTTTCAGTGGTATTCTGCCGGTCTGGGCTTTAATGATCGCATGTTTCAGAGTTTCCCACACTTCTTGAGTTGTTTCCCCTTTAGGATTTTCATCCATGGGATCTTGCCTATGTTCTCTCTGAGTTTGTTAAAGTCAGCTCTTTTGAAGTTTAAGAGCCCGGTTGGATTGTTTTCTGTTGCTAGTATTTGCATTATATTAAATTCCAGTATGACGTGGTCACTTTCACCCAAGATTACGGCAACTTCAAGTCCGTCTATCACTTCTTCTCTATTAGTAAGAATAAAGTCCAGTATAGCTTTGCGTCTAGTTCCCTACTCCACCTTTTGGATGACAAAGGTGTCGGCTAGGTTGGTTAGGAATCGGTTTGATCTCCCGCTCGCTGCAGAGTGTCTCCCAGTTGATATCTGGATAGTTGAAGTCTCCCATTACTACTGTGGTGTGCTTCCTACATGCATTTGTTAACTGGTTGGCAAAGAGTTCATCTATTTCTTCTGATTGGTTGGGTGGCCTGGAATACACAGCTATGGCGATGTCACTTTATTTCTCTTTTATATTGACCCATATACATTCTGGAGAGATTTTATCTTTGATCATGTGCATTTCGGTAGATATGTAGTGTTTTCTTACATATAGCGCAACTCCCCCTCCTCTTTTTGTAGACCTGTTTGTTTTGAACAATTTGTATCCATCCATCAGTCCATTCCATTGATGGGTTTCGTCCCACCAGGTTTCTCTGGTGCCAACTATGTCATAGCCTTCCTCGTGTAATATTGCTTCTGGTTCGCCCTCTTTGCTCCCCAAGCTTTGAACATTTGTATATCAGCATTTAGGACTTTTATGCCTGTCCGTGGGTATGTTTCCTGCATCTCCTGATTGTTGTTTGAGGTTTTCTTTTTTCTCATCACTGCCTACTCATTGTTTGATTTGTTTTCTTGGGATTTATGATTGGTTTTGGGTTCTCGAGGTTCTAGACATTGGTCACCCTTCCCCCTCCATTTTAGTTTAAAGCCCTCCTGATGAGTTGGGCCAGTCTTTTTCCAAGTACATTTTTGCCTGTTTTCGTGAGGTGCAGCCCATCCCTTGCCAAGAGTCCTTCCCGTAGGAAATGCAGTCCATGATCCAGGAAACCAAAGTTTTCTTGGCGACACCAACCCTTTAGCCAGTGGTTTATTTCTAGAATTCTTTTTCCCCTCAATGGGTGTTGGCCTTTCGTTGGGAGTAGAATAGAGTAGAGCTGGAAGGGATCTTGGAGGTCTTCTAGTCCAGCCCCCCGCTCAAGCAGGAGAACCTATACCATCTCAGACAAGTGACTTTCTAGCCTCTTCTTAAAAATCTCCAGTGATGGAGCACCCATCATTTCTGGAGGCAAGCTGTTCCACTGGTTAATTGTCTTCACTGTCAGGAAGTTTCTTCTTAATTCCAGGTTGCTTTTCTCTTTGATCAGTTTACAACCATTGTTTCTTGTCCTGCCCTCTGGTGCTTTGGAGAATAACGTGACCCCTCTTCTTTGTGGCAGCCCCTCAAATACTGGAACACTGCTATCATGTCTCCCCTATTTCTTCTTTTCTTTAGACTAGCCAGACCCAAGTCCTGCAGCCGTTCTTCGTAGGTTTTAGTCTCCAGGCCTTTGATCATCTTAGTTGCTCTTCTCTGAATTTTTTCCAAACTCTCAACATCTTTTTTGATATGGTGACCAAAATTGGTTGCATTATTCCAGCTGTGATCCTATTAGGGTTTTATAAAGCGGTACTAATACTTCGCGTGATCTTGATTCTGTGCCTCTCTTTATACAACCCAGGATTGTATTAGCTTTTTTGGTTGCTGCTGCACACTGCTGGCTCATGGTCAAGTGATCATCCACTGGGACTCCAAAGTGCCTCTCACACTTAGTGTTTTTAAGCCAGTTCTCGCCCAATCTGTACTTGTACCTTTGATTTTTCCTGCCTAAATAAATTTAAAACGTTGCTTTTCTCCACATTACTCCTTTTTTTGGACAAGGCCCATTGTTCAAGTTGGTCAAGATCTTTTTGGATCCTGAGTTTGTCTTCTGGGGTGTTGGCTACTCCTGCCGGTTTGGTGTCATCTGCAAATTTGATGGATTCCCCTTCAATTCCCTCATCTAAGTCACTTATGAAGATATTGAAGAGTACTAGGCCTAAGACGGAACCTTGTGGTACCCCACTGCTTACTTCTCTCCATGTGGATGTGGTGCCATTGAGGACTACTCATTGAGTACGGTTTGCCAGCCAGCTACATGGTGGTGATGTTGTCTATTCCACCTTTTTCTAGCTTGCCAAGCAGTAAGGTGTGGTCTACCTTCTCAAATGCCTTACTGAAATCTAAGTATACCATGTCCACAGCATTTCGCTGGTTTACTAGTTTAGTCACTTTATCAAAGAATGAGATGAGATTGGTTTGGCATGATCTGTTTTTAACAAACCCGTGCTGGCTACTGGTTATGACTTTGTTTGTTTTAGTTGTTTGCAGATCTGTTTTTTATTATCTTTTCCAGGATCTTCCCAGGTATTAATGTTAGACTGATTGGTCTGTAATTTCCTGGGTCTGTTTTTTTCCTTTCCTGAAGATAGGGACCACATCAGCCCTTTTTCAATCCTCAGATACTTCCCTGGTGCTCCAGGATTTGTGAAAGATGTGGTGCAACATCTGTCAGTCCTTTCAGAACTCTGGGATGTAATCTGTCAGGCCCCAGTGATTTATATTCGTCAAGGTCGAATAGGAGTCCTCTTACCATTTTCTTGCTTATTTTAATTTTTGTTTCTAGTTTGTCTTCTGCAGTAGTTTTTTTTTATATGTTGGGCTATAGTTTTTTTTGTGTGAAGACTGATGCAAAGTATGAGTTAAGCAGGTCTGCTGTCTCCTTGTTGCCTGTTATTTCCTTGCCATCTTCTCTCTTTAGTGGACCTACAGTTTCCTTGACTTTTTTCTTGTTGTTAATATAGTGGAAGAAACTTTTTTTATTATCCTTGATTTCTGTTGCAAGTCTTTGTTCATTCTGAGCCTTTGCTTTCCTGACTTTGCATGTTCTGGCTGTCTGCTGATAATCGGCCTTAGTTATGTGCCCCTCTTTCCATTTTTTGTATTTGTCCTTTTTGTCTTTCAGTTTGTCACAGAGATCTTTGTGCAGCCATGCTGGTATCGTCTTGAATTTCTTGTTTTTCTTTTTCAGTGGTATTTCAGCTGGTCTGGGCTTTAATGATCGCATGTTTCAGAGTTTCCCACGCTTGTTGAGTTGTTTTCCCCTTTAGGATTTTCATCCATGGGATCTTCCCTAGATTCTCTCTGATTTTGTTAAAGTCAGCTCTTTTGAAGTTTAAGACGCTGGTTGGATTGTTTTCTCTTGCTAGTGTTTGCATTATATTAAATTCCAGTATGACGTGGTCACTTTCACCCAAGATTGCAGCAATTTCAACTCCCTCTGTCACTTCTTTTCTGATGAGATGAGTACTGATGGGAACACTACTTGTGCTCCTAGCTTCTTAACTTTATTGCCTAGTTGTTTATAATCTCTCACTATTGTACTCAGGTTCTTTGCTGTGTCATTCGTCCCAATGTGGAGGAGGAGGAAAGGATAGTAACCTGTATTATTTTGGTTAGGTTCTCAGCCACATCTTTGGTTTTTGCTCCAGGGAGACAACATACCTCCCTGGATTGTATGTCTGGTCTGCAGATGGATTATTCTGTCCCTATTACCAACACTCGCCTTCCTTTTGGGGGGCTGCAGTCTGGGGTGCTTTTCTGTTTATCTCAGGTGTGTTTGTTGATGTGACTTTTTTAGGGATATTATAAGTTGTTTCTTTGCTAGGTGTGTTCATGTTTTCTTTGAGGGGGAGGTTGTGGGTCTGCGTGTTTCCATCTAAGGGGAAAAATCGATTGCTCAGTTTTAACGGGGCTGCGTCTGATTGTGTTGGATTGGGCAGAAGGGGTTTGTTACCGGTTGTTGTATGCTGCTTCTTTCTTTGAGTGTTGTGTTTCCTTCTATGTGTGACATACCTCCATTTGTCTTTCTCCTCCAAGGGTTTGTCAGTAGGGTCAAATCCTCTGGGAGTTATTTGTTCATTATTTGGTTCGGTTCTGGTAGAACTTTTTTTTGTACGTTGGGGTTTGGCTAGGGCTGCCTCTAAGCTCCTTACTTTTTCTTGTACTAGTTCACATACTTGACATCTAATGCATGTGTAGTTTGGATGTTCTTCGGGCATAGGAACATACGTGGAACATGTATTGCATACCACCATAGTATATCACCTGTTCCATGAGTTTGTTGTTTGAAAATCCCTCTTTCTGGTTGGTGGACGTGCTCTGCAGTTAGCCTTGTTTCTGGCTTCTCTCTCCAGCCAGGCTCTCTAGAGCTGCCAGTCAGGTCCTCCGCTGCTCCACTGCCTCTGTCGTGCGGCCTCAATGCCGCCTGCAGGCCTCTCAGTCTGCCTCCACTTCCGTCCGCCACCTCTGCGCTACCCCCAGCCGCCTCTCCGTCCTTCGCTCTGTGCTGCCGCTACCCACCACCTCTGCGCTGCCCCTGGCTGCCTCACCGGTCCGCTGCTCTGCACTGCCACCGGCTGCCTCCTCTCCACCGCTCAAGCTGCCGGCGAACTGCGTCGCCCGGTTTGTCATACTGGTCTCTGCTTCGTTGGGCCGGGCTGGGTTGCTGGGCCACCGGGCCTTTCAGGTAGCCTCCATTGGCCTGGATGTCCTCCATCGTCCCCTTTGTGATCCTGCGCGGCCGCTCTGTCAGACAGGGGTGGCGCTCCAGTTCCTCTTCAATGGGCCTCCGGTCTCTTGGGTGGGCCTCCCGGGTGCAGCTGGGCCTCTCTCAGCCTGGACAAAGTTTCATGGAGAGCATCCCTTTGAAGAGTTAATTCCTCTTGCAGATACAAGAGTCAGATGGCCAACCGTTAAAACCTGCGATCTTGGCGGTTTGCTGCTTCCCACAGTCTCCCCCCTGGCCTGATCTTCAGCTGCCGGTTCGCTGCTCTTTTTTTCTTCTTCCCAGCATTGAGCTGCTTAGCTGGGCTCCTGAGTGGCTCCCTCCTTCTCTGCTGCCGGCTGCCTCCGACTCCACGTGCAGCCATTCCTTCGCTGTGCTCCTGTTTGCTGGCCTTTTCCTCCTTGCCCCAATTTCTTCTTTTCCTTTATCCTTTCTCTCCTTCCTATCTAACTTCCTGCTTCTTTTTCCTCCCTTCCCCCCCCTCTCCTAGTACCTTCCTACTGAGTTTGGTTACTTCTCTCCCCGGTGATCCGATTCTGCTTCCAACGCTGCCGCCATCTTGGCTGACATCATGAACTGACGGCGTTAGAAACAAAGGGACTTTTCTTGAGTCCAAGTGGAAGTCCTTTAAATCCATCCTATAATAATAATAATAATAATAATAATAATAATAATAATAATAATAATAATAATAATAATAATAATAATAATAATAATAATAATAATAATAATAATAATAATAATAATAATAATAATAAAGTTGGAAGGGACCTTGGAGGTCATCTAGCCCAACCCCCTGCTCAGGCAGGAAACCCTATACCATTTCAGACAAATGGCTGTCCAGTCTCCTGCTAAAAACCTCCAGTGTTGGAGCAGCCACAACTTCTGGAGGCAGGTTGCTCCATCAATTAATTGTTCTCACTGTCAGGAAGTTTCTCCTTAGTTCCAGGTTGCTTCTCTCCTTGATCAGTTTCCATCCGTCGCTTCTTGTCCTGCCTTCAGGCGCTTTGGAGGATGGTGGAGGATGGTGGTGGGGAGAAACTTAAAGGTCTTCTATATACAAATCACCTGCATTGGAGGAGAAAAAAGTGGGACAAATGAAGGAAAGGAAGGGAAGCCTGTGCAAATCAACACAATGACCAGCCATAAGTGTCTTCATTTATTACTTTATCAGTAAGAAAGTTACCTTCATTAATTAAAATTTCATCTTTTTCGTCCATCTCCAGGTTCAGGATTTGGACTTCCGGGAGCTGGAAGAGAGAGACAGAAAGAGAGACCTCAGCCTTCCTGTTGCCAAAGGGTCTTGCAGAGTCATCCCCACCTTCCCTTTGGCCCACCGAGTCGAGTATTAGCGCCAGGTCCAGGGATTCCCTGATCCACCACCAAGTGGATGGAAAGGAAAAAGAACCCCTGCTTCCCTGCCCTTTTTTCCCTAAAGAGAGAGATTATATGAGGATGAGGTTCACACTTTGGTCTGTTCAGGGTGCTACTTACTTTTTCCGTCCTCAGGAAGAGAGGCTCCTTCTTCCTCACCCTCCTCTTCCTTTCGGTGACATCTGGGGAAGGGAGAGGCAGCTGCTCAGCAAACTTTTAGGTCTCCCCCAGAGGAAGAAAGCCCTCCAAAATCAGAGCCTTCTTCGCAGCCCTCTCCCCCTGGAGACCCCATCCCATCTATTCAGAAGCTCTTTCTGCTTCACGGAGCTGGTGGATTCTCCTGGCCAGGGGAGAGATTCTCACTGAGGCCTTGGGCAACTCCTGCTCTCTCTACGAGGGCAGTTCGGAGATCAAGCTCCGTTTGGGGATCCATGACAGACACTCGCAGAGATACACGCAGGAGCTGCAGAAGGAGGGGTGCTGGGGGGGGGTCAGGAACAGCCCGATCCAGAGTGTCCACTCACCACACGGCTCCCTCTTCACCAACTCCATAGACACAATATAGGTCACTCCTTTTTTCCTGCCCTCCGGTTGGCAGACTGGAGAAACCGGAGGGTCCACTTTTGCCTCCTTTGTCTTTGTTTTCCTGGGAAAGCAAGGAAAACAAAGGAAAAAAGCCCTAGAAGAGAGAAAAAAAGGAAGGTAAGGAAAGGGACCAACTAAAGCCTTCTTTCCACCATCCCTTTGATTCCAGAAACCAGCTCATCACTTTTAACCTTGGCTAAACCTATTGGAAAGTACTCAACCAAGGCTTTAAGCCCCAATCAGGAATTAAAGATAAAACTGGAACCCATTTGCCTCCTCCCCTCCCCCCCCCCGTTCCCCTTTCCTAAGAGGATTATCCCAAAGATGCTTTTTCCACCAGGCAACTGGACTTTCTTGTTTTCGCTTCTCACCCCAGAATGGAAAGATTTATACTCCTGCAGACAGCTGTTCCTTTCTGTTCCTGGCTGCTCCCCCCCCTCCTCTGCGGAATATCCCCCTCCTCTGGGAAATTGGCCACAAAATGGGGAAAGTTCCCCAGAGCCCAGCAGCCCTACTTACAGCCTGGGAGCCATTTTCACGCGGATGAGCGTCAGTTGGACCGTCCGGATGACATCATCAAGCCAGCGGAATCCTCCAGGAGATGACAGGCCTCCTTTGGGGTCCCCTCAGAAATCCCCCTCCCCACCTTTTCTACACACACCAAGGCCAGCCCAAAGTCTCTGGGAACCTACCAACAAATCACCAAATCTGCCCGTTTCTCCTCTTTTGGCACAGAAGGCACGGCTCTTTGCTTGTAGACTGCTTCTTTATAGGGAAGCTCCACTAAGCTATCTGATGCAGCTCTTGGTCAGCGTCCATTTTGATTCCCTTTGTGTTGCCATTCTGGGTTTGGGTCTTTTTCTTTTGTCGCAACATCCCTCTGTCAAGGGTCAGCTCCCCGCGTTGTTTCTGCTTAGGTGCAGACCCCTTTTTCTGACTGCCAAAGTATCGTGAGATGATGCTGTTTTTAAGCAAAAGAGAGGAGAGAAGTTCTCTCCTCGGGTTCTCAAACTGAGACGTAATTTCTCATCAGCAACCCAGTCAAGGAAAAAAAAACCCCATGTGGAACAGAGTCTACCAAAAGAAAATACTGCACACCTTTTTACAAAATATATATTTATTGATTTTTTAGTATAAACATCTTGATATTTGGTAAACAGCGTGTTGTCTGAGTTTATATTTACAAAGTAATCACTAACGGTTAATTTCTATATTCCAAAATCCACATAATAATTTTGCTTGGTTTTCTCTTCTTCCAATAATATTCTCTTTATCCTTATTAATTTGATAGGTAACAATTAAATATAAAGATTTTTCTAAAATTTGTACCAATAATAATCTCATCAATATCATGCTTCTTTTCTATCTGGTCATCTTGGTTGCCTCGTCACAAATCCTGTTTACAATTCTTATTTAAATTTATTTTCCCTACAATGTTCAAAACATTTCTACTGGTTAAAATTTTTCCACAATTAATTACCTTAAAGTGTTTAAATCGATTTTCGTATCTTAAAAAATAAGTAAGAAAAAGACACAAAAGAAAGACATAGAAAAAGAAAAGACATGAGACAGAAAAAGAGAAAAAAAGAGAAAAAAGGAGAAAAAAAATATACTACTTAAAATACGTATCCCTCTTGAACTAGTATACACTTATTTCCAAATTCTTTCTGTTCTTTTACCCATAATTAAACCTATGTTTAATCTTTAAATGTTCCATTTAATAAATCCAATCATCTAATCTTTTAACTCTATTCAAAACATTTTTTCCCATTTTTAGTTATCCATTGGAATTTTCTTAAAATCAATTACATTTAAATATCTAAAACATTTCCTTTATGTTAATCATCCCACACATTTTTATAGTTCTCATATTGAAAAACAAGAGAGAAAAAGAAAAGAAAAGATACTGTCTTGTGTTTCTAATCTGTTTTTACGGTACTGTTTTTGATAGGTTGGGCTGTTTTTTCACTTTGTGTAAAGATGGGTATAAAAAACGAGTTAAATAGTTCTGCTTTCTCCCTGTTGATTGTCATCTTCTTGCCACTTTCTCCCACTAATGGGCCAATCATTTCCTTGACTTTTTTCTTGTTTTTTACATGTTGAAAGAAGCTTTTTTTTGTTATTTTTGACTTTTGTCGCAAGCCTTAGTTCATTTTGAGTCTTAGCTTTCCTCACTTCATCTTTGCAGGCTCGGACTATTTGCTGATATTCTGCTTTAGTTATGTGTCCACTTGTTATACTTGTCCCTTTTGTCTTTCAATTTATCAGAGTTCTTTAGGCAGCCATCCTGGTTTCTTTTGAGAGCTGTTATTTTTCTTCTTCGTTGGTATTGTGCTAGACTGGGCTTTTATTATCTCACTTTTCAAAATTTCCCTAATAATAATAATAATAATAATAATAATAATAATAATAATAATAATAATAATAATAATAATAATAATAATAATAATAATAATAATAATAATAGCAGTATTATTATTTGATGGATGCAAATAATAGCACCTGGAAGACACCTAACCTCTTTTGAAACCTCTGTATCCTTTCCTAAATTTACATCCCTTATAACTGAATCACCAACCAGAAGGTGGCTTCTCCTTTTGGATGCCTTGCTCTTCTTGCATGACTGATGTGTAATATCTGATTCACACTTTCCCCTGTCCAAAACTAGTTCTTCCTCTCGGACCACAATTCCCTGCTTGAGTTATCATCCTCACAACTACATTGACCTGTCTCCTTAGTGTCCCTATTAAGGTCAGCAAGGGCACTGTATCTGTTATGCAGGGACACAGCGAAAGCTTTGTGTTTATGGTTCACAGCTCTCACCCTGCCAGATCCCACGGTTGTCCACACTGCCCTTCTCCTGCAGGATCTTTGTGGTAGATGGGGCTGATAACGCAGAGGCTCAATAGAGTAGAAGGGCTGAACTGGACGCCTAATTTCTGCCTGAAGAGCACAGATTACAGACCTTAGATAAGTAATCTGTCCTTGTAGACTAGTGATTTCTTTACAGATAGGACAGTTTCCAAGTTTGAAAAGAGTACTGCGGAAGACAGCTGCAAAACAAGTATTGCACTGAACTAAGACAGTCATTCTGAAATGAAAGGAAATCACAATCTCAGACACACTTACCCTGAATATACTGCTGTCGCTACTTTTGTCCTTGGCGCTCCCCTCCTTAAGTCACAGATTTCAGCTCTTCCAGCAACCTCTGAGCAGTTTAAATGCAATGGAGGTCCAATCAGAATCTCAGCTACTTTTGTTCTTTGCACTTCCCTCTCCTTAACTCACAGATTTCAGCTCTTCCGGCAACCTGTGAGCAGTTTAAAATGAGTGGGTCACATTGTTCACCAAAGCACCAGAGGGAAGAATGAGAAACAATGGTTGGAAACTGATCAAAGAGAGAAGCAACCTGAAATTAAGGAGAAACTTTCTGACAGCGAGGACAATTAACCAGTGGAACAGCTTGCCACCAGAAATCGTGGGCACTCCATCACTGGAGGTTTTTAAGAAGAGGCTAGACAGTCACTTGTCTGAAAGGGTATAGGTTCTCCTGCTTAAGCTGGGGGCTGGACTAGAAGACCTCCAAGGTCCCTTCCAGCTCTATTCTATTCTAAGTTGTTCTGAGCTCTGCTCAGGGCCCGTCATGTTAATTATTGGAAAGTCCCAAGATCCATCCTAGGACCAATTAAGCTGTCACAACTCTGCAGCCAGAGATGTCCATTTGCATGGGAAGTGGCTGATGGGCCAAGCACAAGGTTTGCAGCTGAAAAGCTTCTGCTTTTCAGTACAAGACTGATTCTTCACTGAAATTCTTGGGTTTTCACAAGGACGTCTTCTGTCCAGAAAGCACCGGGTGCAAATAACGAAAGCTAAACACCCTCCCTACAATACGGACGGGCCTTCTTTAGCCTCAACAGGGACCCTCTTCTCCAGCGGCACCTGGTGTTTTCCAAGCAACTCAACAAAGGCCCGCCCAAAGCAGAGCAGGAATTCAGAGCCCAGGTGCAAATTCTAGCATAGCTATAAGACAGGATTTGCAAGGACAAAGAGTGTCAATAGTAGTGTAACCAGATAGCGGTGTTTGTGTGTGTATGTTTGTGCACACACGCATGTGGGGTGCACTCACGGTGCTTTAACTGCCCTGTTTAAAAAAAAAAAAGCATTCTCTTTCTTAGTCTCAATCCTTCCGTCCTAGAGTTAGGTGTGATCAATGCAACTCATAAAATGCACAAAGGTTTTAAGGTCAAGCTCTGTAAGAAAGCTTAAGATGGAGGAAGGAAGCTAGGTTGCATTTTAAAAGTTTGCACCTAATAGATGTATACACGTAAGTGGCTTCTCCGTTTATGTAATTTGTATCCCGTCTTTATTATTTTTACGAATAGCTCAAGGCAGTGAGCATATCCAACACAGTTTCCACTTCCTATTTTCCCCACAAAAACACTGTAACATGGGTTGGGCTGAGAGGGAATTAGCCCAAGCTCACCCACTTGGCTTTCATGCCTAAGGTGGGACTAGAACTCACCATCTCCTGGTGATTGGCCCAAAGTCACCAAGTGGCTTTCGTGCCTAAGGCGGGACTAGAACTTGTCCTCTCCTAGTGACTGGCCCAAAGGCACCCAGCCATGGTGATTGGCCCAAAGGCACCCAGCTGGCTTTCGTGCCTAAGGTGGGAACTAGAACTCATCATCTCCTGGTTACCTTAACCACTAGACAAAACTGGCTCTTTTCCAAGCTTCTGGTGAAAAAAACTAAATTGTCCAGAGTGCGGAGAAGGGATTGTTAAGCAACTGGCCCAGGCATCCTTTCTTGTCATGTCCAGCAGCTTGGGTCACAACCACATTCTGGTCAAGAGACCTGCCCATGTATCACAGCAGCATAGAATTGGAAGGGACCTCTGAGGTCATCTAGGGCAACCCCTGCTCAGGGCTACCCACCCTCTATCATGCTCAACAATGCTCCCTTTAACCTAAAGGTGCTTTTTCAGAAGGCTGACTGGATGGTGGGGAATGGAAGGATTTATATTCCTTGCAGATAGCTGGTCATTTGCATCCTTTCAGAGAGTCGTTGAGGCCCCTTGGAGGTTTACCTTTGTCCTCAGGGTTATCCGCGTGACTGACCCAATTTTACGCCTTCTTTTGTCACCACCGTTAAGTAAACTTTTTGTGATTTTTAAGTAGATCAATGGTTCTCTATGCTCTGAGTTTTTTTAAAAAAATAAAAATAAAAATCCAGGAGTTAAATGCTTGTTTAGCACACATCTTTCCAATCAGCCTGCCTCGGAAGCAGGAATTCTTAACTACTTAAAGGAGGACTACTACGAAGCAGGTGCTCCATCAGCCTAGGAGACAAGCATCTGTCAGAAGAATTTCCCGGTTCGTTTTCCAGCTGGGAAAAGCCGACGATGAAGAAATTTGAGGACAGCAGCTAACGCAAAGCAGGTCTTTATTACAGGAAGGCAATAAAGTGACAGAGAAGTGACTTCAGCGTTCCTGCCTTGCAAGGTGTCCCCCTGGTCCCATGTGTGGCTTTTTATATGCTTTTTCTACCCTGGGGCTGTGGCTGGGCTGGCTCTTTCTTTTGAGTTTTTAATGGTTGCTTGATGTTCTTTTCTTTGTCCTAAGTGGTATCTCCTTTGTCCGGTTTCTATTTTTGGGGGCTTAATCCTGTCAGGGGCAGGACAGGTAGTTCTCCTCAGGGATGTTCCCTCTGTCCTGATTCTATTTTGGGAGTTAATCCCATCAGGGGCAGGGCAGGTAGTTCTTGATGGCTTTGCTATCTGAGTTTTCCCATTGTTCTTGGTGGTATGCCCAGGATTTCAGAAAAAAGGGCTTTTACAGAGAAAAAAGTGTGTCTGCATGTTTTTCTAATGGAGATGAGAATATGGGAGTTTTGTCAGGGTAAATCTTCCAACACATCGGAACAGAGAAAATCAATCTGGGCAAAGAAAAGAAGAATTAGATGTGGCCTAAGAACAGCGTTTCCCAACCTTGGCAAATTTAAGACCTGTGGACTCCAACTCCCAGAATTCCCCATCTAGATCAGGGGGTCTCCAAACGTGGCAACTTTAAGGCTTGTGGACTCCAACTCCCAGAATTCCCCAGGCAGCCCTCTAGACCAGGGGGATCCAGTGGTGGGATTCAGCCGGTTCGCACCGGTTCGGGAGAAGCGGTAGCTAAATTTGCCTTAATTTGGAGAACTGGTTTCCAGAAGTCCAGTCTAGGACTCGGAGGCCTGGAGGAGGCCTCCGAGGCCTATAACAGCCCACCGGAAGTGCAAGGATACCACTTCCGGAAGTCTGTTATAGGCCTTGGAGGCCTGGAGGGGGCCTCCCAGGCCTAGAACAGCCCACCGGAAGTGCATGATGCCACTTCCGGAAGTCCGTTATAGGCATCGGAGGACCAGGCCTGCATCAGATATGACAAGCGGTTGTTCAGGTATTTGAATCCCACCACTGGGGGGGTCTCCAAACTTGGCAACTGTAAGTCTGGTGGACTCCAACTCCCAGGATTCCCCAGCCAAGGAATTCTGGGAGTTGAAGTCCCCAAGCCTTAAAAGTTGTCAAGCCTGGACACCCCTGCTCTACACAATGAAAGGATGATGGGGCCAAATCAAGGGTATATTTCCCCAAATACTGGCTTGAGAATGACAGCCGCCTTGGGAATAGCGGAGTGTGGTGCGCAGAGAGCCACCCTAGACAAACCAAACACCACACTGAGCATCACGGCCTCCTCAGAAGGCCCGGCCTGAAAAGAAGCCGTTTCTTCAGAGAATACGCAATTTAACTCTGAATTGAGACTGTCCCGGGGCCTCTTCTTCCCTTGAGGCAGAGATGGCACCTGCTTGAGGCTGGGTTGCACAACAGACCCACAATTGGAGAACACAAGTCCCTCCTCCGCTGTGGTGACGGTGGAGATCTGTGATCCGTGGAAGATGCTTCCTTGGAAAAACACGTTGGGTTGGTTTCCACCCCTTAGTAATACTCGAAAAGGGACACCTGCACATTTTTTGAACACAAATACCAAGAGGACAAAGATGTGAATAGGTTGTGTGCTCTGTGACAAAAGAGGGGCGGGCGAAATATTTCAAATGTTTTTATTTCACTATTAACAATATGTACATCATTTTGAACAGAACCTAGTTCTATAACAAATATAACAAAAAAACATGTATAACAAAAATAACAAAGAAAATGAGGGGGCAGGAGGCTAAAAGATAAGGAGCTGGAACTGGGTATGGGTCGTTTAATAAAGAGAAGGACCAGGGCTGATAGGATGGCATCTTAAAAATATCTGTGGGGTTTCCAGAAAGAAATAGTGCTTCCAACGCTGCCGCCATTTTGGCTGACATCATTAACTAATGGCGTTAGAAACAAAGGGACTTTTCCTGAGTCCGAATAGAAGTTATTTAAATCCATCCTATAATGATGATGATGATAGTGATAAAGTTGGAAGGGACCTTGGAGGTCATCTAGCCCAACCCCCTGCTCAGGTAGGAAACCCTATACCATTTCAGACAAATGGCTGTCCAGACTCCTGTTAAAAACCTCCAGTGTTGGAGCATTCACAACTTCTGAAGGCAAATTTGCTCCATCAATTAATTGTTCTTACTGTCAGAAAATTCCTCCTTAGATCCAGGTTGCTTCTCTCCTTGATCAGTTTCCATCTGTTGCTCCTTGTCCTGCCTTCAGGCGCTTTGGAGAATAGCTTGACTCCCTCTTCTTTGTGGCAGCCCCTGAGATATTGGAACACGGCTATCATGTCCCCCCTCATCCTTCTCTTCGTTAAACTAGACATACCCAATTCCAGCAACCGTTCCTTATATGTCTTAGCCTCCAGTCCCCTGATCCTCTTTGTTGCTCTTCTCTGTACTCTTTCTAGAGTCTCAACATCTTTTTTACATTGTGGTGACCAAAACTGGATGCAGTATTCCAAGTGTGGCCTTACAAAGGCATTGTAAAGTGGTACTAATACTTCACGTGATCTTGATTCTATCCCACTGTTAATGCAGCCCAGCACTGTGTTGGCTTTTTTGGCAGCTGCAGCACAGTGCTGGCTCATATTTCAGTGGGTGGGGAGGATGTTAAAGGTCCTGTATAATCAAATCACCTGCATGGGGGGGGGGAAGTGGGGCAAATGAAGGAAAGAAGGAAGGGAAGCCTATGCATATCAACACAATGACCAGCCATAAGTATCTTCATTTATTACTTGATCAGTAAGAAAGTTACCTTCATTAATTAAAACTTCATCCTTTTCGTCCATTTCCAGGTCTAATATTTGGACTTCCAGGAGCTGGAAGAGAGAGACAGAAAGAGAGACCTCAGCCTTCCTGTTGCCAAAGGATCTTGCAGAGACATCCCCACCTTCCCTTTGGCCCATCGAGACACGTATTAGCGCCAGGTCCAGGGATTCCAGATGAAGAAAACCTTTTTGGTCTTCTGTCTTCCTTTTCCTGGCAAAGCAAGGAAAACATAACAAAAAAGCCCTAGAAGAGAGAAAAAAAGGAAGGTAAGGAAAGGGACCAACTAAAGCCTTCTTTCCACAATCCCTTTGATTCCAGAAACCAGCTCATCACTTAACCTTGGTTAGACCTATTGGAAAGTACTCAACCAAGGCTTTTAGCCCCAAAGTCTCTGGGAACGTACCAACAAATCACCAAATCTGCCCGTTTCTCATCTTTTGGCACAGAAGGCATGGCTATTTGGTTGTAGACTGCCTCAATATATGGAAGCTCCACTAAGCTGGCTGATTGAACAAGACCCACTGATGCAGCTCTTGGTCAGCTTCCATTCTGATTCCCTTTGTGTTGCCAGACTTTTCTTTTTAACCAAGAGGCCTAGATCTCCCAAGGTAGACTGCCCCTTAGTAGGGAAGCTCCATTAAGTCACTCCCTCGAGTGAGACTCATTCTGCTGGTTGTTTTCCTGACTGTTTCCTTTTCGTTCACCTCATGGCTGAGGTCCCTCCATTCTCTCTCTTTCGATGAAGACACCCTCCTTTTCCTTCTGGCCACCAAAGTTCAAGCATGACAAAATACACAACTTTTTTGTCTTTTCTTTTCATCGATAGATCAGGACTGCCTGAAATAAAGGGGAGGGAGAAGCTTAACGAACTCTTCAAGGATTTCTCTGAAAGGAAATCCAATATACTGTGCAAGGAGCCCTTAAGGCGGCTTGAAGTTACAATGGAAGTTACAGTGTTCGCTTAATAACTGCCACAAGTGACCCATTTTAAGATTGTCACAACTTACAACCACAATTGCAGGTTCGCTATGATTGTGAGGGATGTCCTCTTTACTGTTTTATTTTTATGTTCAGTAAGCCTGCTGATGTGAGGAGTAACGTGTAAATAAAAATTAAATGCCATCGGAAATTGTATCTATCCTTATTCGAGAAAAATAGAATCCATCTGATTGATACACACTATTGAAAAAGAACGTGAAAGAATTATAAAACATTAGATAAAACTTATCCAAACAAAAAGAATATTTTCCAATAGACACAAGCTGATTCCTCCCTTTCCTTAAGTCTCTTGTTAAAACAGTCGAAGGTATAAAACTAGAAAGGTAGCAGGTCTGGTTCCTAACAATGTTATGTAGCATATAAGTAATTTTTTTTTCCTTTTGTAAGCAAACAAACTCTTCCTCAGCATCTTCTAAAAATCCCTCAAGTCTTCTTTGGACTAATATAACCCGAAATTCAGTATTGTGACTGATTTTTCAGCAAGAGTCCTTCAAGGCTATAAGCGCAGTGTCTGTTGTTTAGAAGGGAAAAAAACACATTTCTGCCATGGCCCCAGCATACCTGTTCTGTCCCAGCCTACGTCCGTCCTTGTTGCGTCACAAGAACAACCCCTTTTTTATCAGTAGGCTGGAAAAACCAACCCTTTTATTTCATAAACAGTCCTGATAAGTTTTCTCCAAAACAAAAACAACAGAATACTTTTCCAACAGATAATTGGTTAAAAAAGCAAACAGAGCAGGTGTTAAACAAGAAATTCACCGGTAAAACAAATAGACCATGATCCCTTGAAGTTCTTACAAACGGTTGCCTTCAGCAACCAGCACCGCCCACACCTTCCCTTTTTATAAAGCAGCCCCAAGGCGTGGCTTCTCAATCCTTCTCCTCCTCCCTTGGAGTTGTCCTATTGACTCCCTCTGATTTGCTCTAGATAACTGCCTTCGTTTAGGAGCGTCTATAATGACGTCCAGCTGTGAGTCCTCAGAGTCTGACTCATCTCCCCCACACAGCTCTGTCTCATCCTGAACATGGTTGGAGGGGCCAGGCTCTTCATCCGATTGTGAGTCTTGTAACTCATCAGAGCCTCCCTCCGACTCTGATGGCTCCTCCTCCTCCTCCTCCTCCTCTGATTCCCCGGACTCAGCTGCCGGGATCACAGGCTGGCACAGAATTACAACAATACCACAGCTTCTAGAAACCATGAATTTGGTGTGACCAATTTAGTGAATTTCAGTTTAATTTAGAAAAATGTCTCCAGTGGTTTGAGATGTTGTCTTCCAAATTCTAATAAAAAAAATAACCGTGTTTTATTTTCACTGTAAATCTACTACCATGCAGTGGATGAAAACAAGAATCCCATTGGAAAATGCACAGATGGTTTAATTTTTCTCCATTATACAGGTCTGGTCCATAATCACAATCCCATTATCCACCCAGCTTCCTGTTGATGCTAAGAAGCAGTCACACGCATCTTTTGAGCAGAAGCTGACGACCTCTGTCGTGTTTATTGCTTTTATATTCTTTGTTACATACACAAGCTTTCTTAATCATTAGATGTTTTACATTTGCTGATTCATGGAATACTTCTTTCATCTAACCAACTACTTTCTAGTTACATATTATAAGGTCAACAACTAGATAAGGAACAAAGACAGGAAGATAGAAGAAGGAACTAAGCCTGTTATCTATTTCAGTAGATAAGGCATTAAGTCAAAAGGGGGTGACCTTTAGGCTGCTTTATTGGAGCAAAGGGTATAGAATTATGAGATGTGTGGGGGTGCTGAATACGGCAGTGTGCTGCACGTATGCAACCCCTACATCTCACTCTTTTCTATTTTATTAGTTACGGCATTATAAGCTGAAGTAGTTAGTGGGTGTAATTAGGGGACATACATCTTTGCATTTGTTTATATACAGCATAAACTTGTTCCTGAGGCAAAGTTAATGTTGGTTTAGTATGGATAATTGCAAGATACCTTATTATGTAGAGAGAAAAGACATTGAATTAAACAACAACAACTGATAAGGATAGTAACTATTATAACAAAATATTGAACAATCTGTCCAAGAAGGCCAGTGGGAAGCCATGACCATAAAGCACTCCACCAATTTCCTAAGGTATCAATTTTTAAATCAGAAGCCAATTTATGTAAAACATTAATTTGCTTTTGAATAATGCCAGATTGGTCAGAAAGATTAAAACAACTCATTCCTTCGAGTGCTTCACATCCCAGATGTTGTCGGAGCAACAGATAATCAATTGCAGCACGATTTTGTAAAATAGCTTTACGAAGTTCTATTAGCTCTTGATTAATGGCAGATAAAGCTAGGGAGGTTGCATTTATGGTTTTTGCTAAATTACATGCAAGAGAATTTAAATTTACATGAGCTCGAAGAGCAAGTGCTGGTACTCCTATTAATGAAACGGCTAAGGCAGTATACTCTGCTTTATTGAGGAGAGTTCTAGAAGAATCACAAGTATTGTCCAGGACTAAAGACCTTCTGCGATGTTTTGAACTGAATATGTTGAGTTCCGTTTTTGTTGGTAAAAATGTGGTGAGTCTACTAAGGCAACAGTGTGTCGTACTTACATTGGCAGGAATGTAATTAAATGTCTCTTTCCCACAGGTAAAGAACCATCCTTTTTGTAACCATATATGTGCATAATTAAAAGATACTTCTTGAAAGGAGGTACAATTTAAAATCCCTTGACTGATATGTATACAATGAGGTTTTTTAGGTGAAGTAGTACAATTGACAATTTTTGCACAAGTAAGTTTTGTAGGAACAGCTACAACTGGTGTATGCAAAGCAATAGCATCAGAGGGTAACATATAAGAGGCAAAACCCCAGTTTGACATAGTTGCATATTGAAATTCATTGTCTGATAGAAAATTGCTCAAACCAGTATAATTTTTTAAAACTGATGCTGGGACACACACAGGTATAAGACAGGTAGATAGTAGATTTTCCATATCATATGATTCAGAAAGACAAAAGTCTTTCACTTGTGTGACATTAGCTAATTGCACCCAAATATTATACTTCATTCGTGATTCTAAAGTATGAATTGGAAGAGCTTGAGTCCCCACACAGCAATTAAGAAGGAAAGAGAGACAAAGAATGACTAAAGAGTTTGCAGTCAAAACCACAAATATGGCAGCGCATAAATTCTCTGGTGTAGGTTCTTTCCCTTGTTGCCGAAGAACCTCCTGCGCTTTGGATGTTAGGTTCTTTACATCGCCCTAGGTCGTTGGCCGACTGCGATGGCGAGAGCGAAAGGGACGCTGTGCCGTCTGAAGAGTCACCTTCTTCATTTCCGGGATTGGGTTCGGGACTTGATGCCACGACATCTTTGGCTGGTCGCACACACCGGGCTGGAATCCAGAGAGGACCTGTAGGAGCAAGCACAGCAGCATAGCCTCGTCCCCAAGTTAATAAAGGAGCTGGACCTAACCAGGTTTTATCAGGCAATTGCCGATAATATACCAATGGATTAGGGAGTGCAGCTTTCTGCTGAAAGTGACGCTGGTAGGCAGTAGAGTTTTGAAAAGAAATATTCAGCTGATTTAAAGTTATTAGGACTTTATTAACTTGACGAGTTATCCATGCCAAATTAGGTACCCTTGATCCCTCCTTTTTTAATTGTTTAAGTAAACAATCTTTAAATGAACGATTGGCTCGTTCAACAATAGCTTGGCCAGTAGAATTGTAGGGGAGGCCATGTTGAAGAAGAATATTCCATGTAGTGCAAAATTGCAGGAAGGAAGTGGAAGTATAAGCTGGGCCATTAACTGTTCTAATAACAGCCGGTTTTCCCAAAGCCGTAATAGCTGCCATGAGATGGGAAATGACATGATTAGAGGTTTCTCCCCGTTGGGGGGTTGCCCAAATGGCTCCGGAATAAGTGTCAATTGAAACGTGAAGATACTTCCAAGGTGCTAGAGATGGAACGTGAGTAACATCCATTTGCCACAATTTATTGGCTTCTAAACCCTGTGGGTTAACGCCTGTGTCTCCTATAGGAGAGAGACCAGCACATTGAGGACAAGCGGAAATGATTTGTTTCGCTTGGCTTAAAGGAATATGGCAGGATTGTGCCAAGCCACGAGCATTTTGATGGAAAAAGGAGTGACTATAAAATGGATCAGAAAACAAAGTGGGTAATATATGAACAGCAGCATCCGCCTGAGCATTACCTTCTGAAAGAAGTCCAGGTAAAGAGGAATGACTTCGAATGTGTGAAACAAAATATGGATGAATACGATCCTGTAATAAATGCCTCAAAGTTAAAAACAAAGATAATAAATTAGCATCTAGTCTAGGTGTCACATAAGCACCAGGTAAATTAACAATGAGTTGACAGACATAGTGAGAGTCAGAAATGAGATTAAATGGTTTTTGAGCAAAAGTGTGAAAAGCGAGAATAGCAGCCGCAAGTTCCGATCGTTGCGGTGTGGGTTGCACAGCTGTGTGAAGAGTGTGCCATTTCGCTGTTGATTCATCTCGATATGTGATTGCTCCTCTAGTCTTTCCGCCGTCAGAAAATACAGTAATAGCATCAGACAAAGGCTGATTCGAAAGCATAGAAAAAATACGAAAAGAGGAAGTCATTAAGAATGTAAAGCGAGGGTCTTTAGGTAAATGATAGGAAATCTTCCCTACATAGTCTATCAAAGCAATTTGTAAAGCTTGACATGTCTGAAATGCAAATTCAAAATTAGTTTTAGCAAGAGGAATACAAATGTCCATCAAGTCTGTGCCGGTTCGTTGAAGAGACGTCCTTGTACTATTAAATCTGCTATAGCCAGAAAAATAGGCAAAACATTATGGGAAGGGGTATGTGGTAAATAAAGCCACTAAATACAATAAACTTGATTGTTCTTTATAGCAGAAAGGACTGCTGTCGGTAGTTTCTCAGTGGGGAAGATTAATAAGGTTAGTGGAGAATTAAGAACAGGAATACAGTCAACGAATTTAGGTCTTATAATTGAATTAATTTGTTTAATAACACCTTGCACTGCCGAGGGAATGGAGATTACATCTGCAGGGGATTTGCCCTGGGTGAGTAATTCAAATAAAGGGCTTAACAGACCTGTAGGTAAGCAAAAATAAGGTCTTATCCAATTTAGAGTGCCCAAAATTTGCTGTAGCTTAACCAGCGAAATAGAAGGAGGTAAAGAAAACTGTGGTATATTAGGACTTGAATAACTTTGGAGGAGTTTGTGTCCTAAATACACATATGGCGAGCAGAGCTGTACCTTTTCAGGGGCAATTTGTAATCCACTATCGGCTAGATCTACTTGAAGTTCAGAAAGCCAATAAGATGGGATGGAAGGGGCTCCTATAAGAATATCATCCATATAATGATATATTAATGCTGTTGGATGACGCTTACGAAAAGGAGCTAAAGCATTAGCTACAAAATATTGACACAAAGTGGGACTGTTCAACATTCCTTGTGGTAATACAGTCCAATGGTAACGGCAAGTGGGTTCAGTGTGATTTATAGCTGGTACTGTAAAAGCAAATTTTTCTCGGTCTGCTATGGACAGAGGTATAGAGAAAAAACAATCTTTCAAATCTATGATCATCAATTGATGATCTTGTGGAATTAGATTCAGATTGGGAGTGCCACATTGCAGAGCTCCCATAGGCTGAATACATGCATTAACAGCACGGAGATCGTGTAGGAATCTCCATTTGCCGCTTTTCTTTTTTATAACAAAAACCGGAGTGTTCCATGGACTAGTGGAAGGGGCAATGTGTTGAGCTTGTAATTGTTCTTGAACAAGAATTTTTAAGGCTTGTAATTTGTACAGAGGAAGAGGCCATTGTTCCACCCAAACGGGTGTAGTAGTTAACCAAGTTAAGGGTAAGGCAAATGATTTATTCATCGAAAGTGACGGTAGCCCCCCATTTACTAAGTAGGTCTCTTCCCCATAAGTTGACATGGATGTCAAGAATGAAGGGACGAAGTGGAACAGTTACAGTAGAATTGGGAAGACTTGCAGAAAGAAATTGTGTACTTTGTTGCGCACCTTGTCGCCCTCCTACACCCCAAACACTAGGGCATGGGTCGGTGGGCCAAGATGCAGGCCAATCTTTAGCTGAAATTACTGAAACATCAGCCCCTGTATCAATTATGCCCTCAAAAGGCTTACCCTCAAAAAGGACTGTCTGACGGGGTCGCTGAGTGGTGATCGGGGTGGTTAATGCAACTATAACAGGATCGGTGGAACCAAACCCGCCGTCCCCTCAATCCCTATCATGACCCCCTGCAGGGACAAAATAGGGCAAATGGAGTAATTGAGCAGGACTAGCATAGCTTGGCAAAGTCTGTGGCATGTTAGTCCATAATTGAATAAAGATTACGCCTGTATAGTCAGAATCAATTACTCCAGGGATTACAAAAATTCCCTTTTTCCCCATGCTAGATCGAGGCAGAATTAATCCAACATATCCAGAGGGGAGGGGACCAGAAAGTTGCGAAGGGACTACTTGTACCTCTCCTGGAAATTTAAAACACACTTCTTGTTGAGTAATTAAATCTATCCCAGCACTCCCTCTAGTGGCAGCAGGGGTATCATTAATTGCTGCTGGAATTACTGAGGAGTCTCTGTTTGGACCGGGGCCAGAGACCGGCCCGCTTTGAAGTTTCCCGACCGGCACTCATTAGCCCAATGATAACCCTTCTTACACTTAGGGCATTTTGTTTTTGGACGTTCCCTAACAATATATTTAAATGGTCGGGAGGCAGGCATTCCTCCCCCAAGGTTTCTACATTCCCGTTGAAAGTGTCCAATTTTTCCACAATTATAACATTTCCCCTGAGGTTTTTGAACTTTTGTAAGAGCTGCAGCTAGGAGATTAGTTTGAAAAGAGGCAGTTCCTATATCCTGACATGCTTTAATCATTTCTGCTAAATCAGGTTGAGCTCCCAATCCAATGATAGCCCTTTTACATTCAGTGGTGGCGTTTTCTTTAGCCAATTTCATGAGCAATTCAGCTTGGGCATCAGGATTGTCAATTTGTCATCTCAAGGCATCTTGCAGACGATTAATAAAATCTGTATATGGTTCATTTGCCTTTTGACGAATATTTGAAAATGCTTGAGATGGTTTTCCAGTTACTGGAACTTTTCCAAAAGCTTTGTAAGCACATTCAGAAGATATTTGAAGAGTAGCTGTAGGCAAAACAATTTGTACATTCACTGGAGCGAAATCACCAGAGCCATATAACTGCTCTGGGATGTAAGCACCTCCAGAATTTGCAGCTCTTAATGCACACTGATGTCTAAACTCACTATCCCATACCACATACTGAGCTGGTGTTAATAACATACGAATTGTAGTTTTCCAATCTTCCGGTACCAAAATATGGTTCCTCATTGTTGCTTCTAACATGCCTTGTACATAAGTACTTCCTAACCCAGTATCTCTTATACCCTTACGCAATTCTGTTAAAATTGCATATGAAAGCGGTCGATATTCCACCACTGCAGCTCCATTTGCATCGACTTGTCCTGTCAGATGTACAGGGCAAACCGAGAGCATATCTGCTAGTTCCTGCATATCTCTCTCTCCTTTCGCCATTTGATCTTCTAATACATGGCGAATGGAAACATAAGATTTAGAATCCTTTTGCTCTGAAGGTTTCACATCCATCGTGGAAGATATAGGAGCTGATGGAACTGAAACCTTTTCACGATCATAATCGGGAGAAGGAGTAAAGCTTAATTGAGACCGAGTTACTGTATCCGCCCCATATTTTTCCACCGTGTGGCGACATTGATGCCAACAATGCAAAACATCAACTGGGGCTCTGGGTTCTTGATGAAAGGTGTTGCCTATTCTTTCCCAATCCTTAAGTCGGAGCGTTCCCCGCTCAGGATACCAAGGACAGTTTTTTCCTATCTCACTCACTAGCTTCCTAATGTCCGCCTCAGGCATCGTCATGCCTGATTTGTGTAAGAGAAACCGTAATTCTCTTACATGCTTTTGCTGATGGTGAGATAGATCGCAACCCATACTTACCGTTTGAGAAATCCCGGAGGACGAAGGTGCACCAAGGGGTCTATTCCAGACAACGGCAAGTATGTTGGCTATTGCTTTCCCTCGGAAGGGGTCCCTGTTCGGGCGCCAGATGTTGTCGCTAAGAAGCAGTCACACGCATCTTGTGAGCAGAAGCTGACGACCTCTGTCGTGTTTATTGCTTTTATATTCTTTTGTTACATGCACAAGCTTTCTTAATCATTAGATGTTTTACATTTGATGATTCATGGAATACTTCTTTCATCTATCCAATTACTTTCTAGTTACATATTATAAGGTCAACAACTAGATAAGGAACAATGACAGGAAGAGAGAAGAAGGAACTAAGCCTGTTATCTATTTCAGTAGGTAAGGCATTGTCAAAAGGGGGTGACCTTTAGGCTGCTTTATTGGAGCAAAGGGTATAGAATTATGAGATGTGTGGGGGTGCTGAATACGGCAGTGTGCTGCACGTATACAACCCCTACAGTGTGTGAGTTGAGTGGGCACCACGGTAGTATAAATGCTGGCCACGTTTTCTGAGGGAATTCAGAATATTTGAGGCTTCTGGGCTGTTAAAACTCATGTAAACATTTAAAGGTATATCATTTTGTTGAAAGAAAAATCTTCATCAGGGTCCAGACCAAGCCGGGAATAAACAAAATGGAGACTGCTTTAAGAAAGAAGGTTTATAGCAATAGCTATAGGTAACCGAGCAAGCAACACCCGCTATGCCCAGATACCGTTTCCAACATGTGTGATGGCGTGTAGGTCACTGTGGCTCATACCAGACAGGATATGATTGGTTGGGTCCTGGATGCTCTCTGAGCTTGGTTGTCTTCTTGCAGACATTTCACTACCCAACTCGGTAACATCATCAAGAGACTGGACAGACTGGACAGCCATTTGTCCGAAATGGTATAGGGTTTCCTGCCTGAGCAGGGGGTTGGACTCGATGACCTCCAAGGTCCCTTGCAACTTTATTATTATTATTATTATCAGTGCTGGCCTGATTTGGATATGATTTCTAACTTCTCAACTCCTGCGAGTTATTGGTTCAGGGCACATATTAACCATATGCCATTACAAACCACAAAAGTTGGATTCAGGCAAGATGCTAAGGCAAAAACATCCATATTTTGGCTCAGCGCAATATGTAGGCGGCAGACCAGATGGTTTTTATCCAACTTCCACGCAGGTCTCTCTCTCTCTCTCTCTCTCTCTCTCTCTCTCTCCCTCTCTCTCTCCCTCTCCCTCTCCCTCTCTCTCTCCCTCTCCCTCTCTCTCTCTTTTTCTTTTTTCTTTCTCTTTCTTTTTCTCTTTCTTTCTCTCTCTTTCCCTCCCTCCTCTCTCTCTCTCTCTTTCTTTCTCT
>JALGBA010002348.1:0-115507 GCA_023970755.1 Azemiops feae
CAAACGCTTTCTGAGCGTCCACAAAAATCAATGCCATTTGTTTTTCACTATGTAATTCGTAATATTCTAAGATGTCTAGTATAATCCTAACATTATGTCTAATTTGTCTTTTAGGCAAAAAGCCATTTTGGTCGGTGTGAATGAATTCAACTAAATATTTTTAAAATCTTTCTGCCATTATAGTCATGAAAATCTTATAATCCGTGTTCAGTAAAGAAATGGGCCTATAGTTTTTAATGCAGGTCAAGTCAGAATTTTCTTTAGGAATTAGTGAAATGATTGCTTCTTTCCATGAGTTTGGGGTTTTTGCTATGTTTAATACATCGTTAAATATGCCCAGTAAGGTTGGGGCCAAAAGTTCTTGGAGGTTCTTATATATTTCGGACGGTAATCCGTCAGGGCCAGGTGTTTTATTACTTTTTTGCTTTTTAATTGCTTCTATAATTTCCTGGACTGTTATATCTTTATTTAATATATTTTGAAATTCTTCCGGGACCTTCGGTAAGTCCGCTTTCATAAGATATTGTGATATTCTTTCCTCAGTAACCTTTCCATCCTCTTTATAAAGGTTTTTATAGAAGTCATATATCACCCGTTTTTTTTCTTCATTTTGATATACCATCTCCCCTGTTTGATTACATAATTTACTAATCCATCTTTTATCTTTTTGTTTTTTCAATCTATAGGCCAACCATCTCCCGGGTTTATTTGCCTGTTCAAAAATTTTTTGTCTAATACTTTTTAATTTTTTTGCCATTTCTCCCTTTTCTATAATATTCAATTTGTGCTTATTTAAATCTAGCTGTTGTTTTAGGTCTCTACATTGTGGGTTTTTTTGTAATTGTAATTCTAATTTTTTGTTTGTAATTGTAATTCTAATTTTTTGTTTTCTTCTGTTAAGCTTTTCCGATGTTGCCTTTTCTTTTTATATTCATTGGCCATGCACGCAATTGCAGTTCCTCTCATAACAGCCTTGGCCGTGTCCCATAAATTTTGAGTGCTAGTCTCCTCTTTCTTATTTGTCTGGAAGAATATCCGCATTTGTTCCTCCATCTTATGCTTAAATTCTATTTGGTTTAAGATTGCCTTTTTTAGAGTCCACCTCCTTGTTGTTGTCTTCTGTTCTTTCCATTTAATTATAATAGGATTATGGTCTGCCCAAGTATTAATGTCTATTACTACATCATCAATATCTGCATTTAGTTCTTTCGTTGTCCAGACCATATCAATTCTGGACCATGATTGATGCCGCCCTGAATAGTATGTAAATTGCTTTTCATTCAAATTTCTCTCCCTCCCAACTATCCTGAATATTTAATTCTTCCGCCATTTTAAAAAAAGTACCAGGTAGTATTCTCCTGCTTCGTTTCCTTACTTCCCCACTCTTATAATCTAATTCTCTGTCTATATTTGCATTAAAATCGCCAATTATACAAATGTTCTCATATTCCATATCGGCAATAACCTTATGCAATTTCTTATAAAATTGTCTTTGTTTTTCATTGGGAGCATAAATTCCTACCAGGGCGACCTTTCTTTTATTCAGGGAAATTTCAATAATCAGTATTCTGCCTTCCTCATCTCGATAGATTTGTCTTGCTGGGATTTTTTCTTTAACATATATCACAATTCCTCCTTTCTTCTGCTGTGAAAGCGATACAAATTTGATTCCTAACTTAGAGTAATTTAGTAGATCCTGATCTTGAGTCTTTATGTGTGTTTCTTGTAGAATTGTTATGTCTAAGTTTTTCTTACTGAGCTTATTCAAAATTATATTTCTCTTAGCCGGGGAGTTTAGTCCATTTACATTTAATGATAATACTGTTAATATTTCTACATTACTGCCTCTGTTTTGATCTTGTCGCTCTTGTCGGTCTGTCTTCCTTGGGTTCTTTGTGTCTGCTTCCATCATCATTGTCATAGTTCATTCTCATTTTTTCTCTTTTCTCCGTTTCCCGTTCTTTGCCTTGTGGTTCTCGTGTCTTTCTATTATATCTCTCTGTATTGTTCTCTTCTCTTAATTCTCTTTCTTCTAGTTCATCTTCATTTCCTAGGTGCTGCTGTAAAAACTCTTCTGCTTTGTCAATCGAATCTAGCTTATATTTTTTTTCTTGCCAGGTCACCAGAATCCCTTCGGGCATCAGCCACCTAAAATTGATGTTTCGTCTTATTAATTTTGATGTAATATGTTGATAGGGCCTTCTCAGGTCTCTTACCCTCCTGGGGACTTGTTTAAGGACAGTTAGTTGTTTACCTCTGTATTCTATTGGATCGTCCCTTGTTCTGTCCAAAATCTCATCCCTAATTGACTTCTTCACAAATCTAATATGTACTTCCTTGGGTAGGTTATTTCTTCTTGTGTAGTTTGTGTGGATTCTGTACATTTCATCAACCTCATTTGCCATCTCTTCTTTCCCTATCCCTAGGGCCCTTGCTAACAAGTCTGCCATCATTTCTGGGAGATCCTCCCCCTTCTCTTCTTTCACGTTTTGAAAGCGTAGATAATGGTCTGCTTTCTCAGTTTCAAGCAGGATGACGGTTTTTTCTAATTCTTTGTTTGCTTGCGAGAGTTTTTCATTCATTTCGTGTACTCTTCTTTCCTCCTTATTCATTCTGTCTTCCATTTCTAATACTTTCTGTTCATTTTTCAATATTTGTTGTTGGAAACATTCAAATTTTCCATCCATTGCCCCCATCTTCTCTTTAAGTTCTCCAGTGTCATTCCTTACTTCACCTATTTCTTTTTTTAAATCCTCATGATTTCTCAGCATAACCTCTTGCATGGATTGTAGCATTGCTTGTAAGTCTTTAAGTGAGCCTGCTCTCTCCCGTGGCATCATCTCTTCAATAGATCTTTGTCCTGCTGGGCTTAATTCCGCCGATGAAGCTTGGGTTATCTGCCTTCTTTATCTTTCCCTCCACCACACCTGGAGAATTTATTATTCTTCCAAGGTTATAGTCACTGGCGTCTTATATCTTAACAATGATATATTTTGTTGCTAACAGAATATGAAACCTATTACACTAACACTTCTAATACACAATAGTCAATCTTAATCAATTTCAAGTGTTTATATTCCACTACAGTCCTATATTATCTATATAATAACATGTGACAATAATGTAACCATTAAATTACCTCACTATTGTAACCAGTATTCAATTCATTAACAATAAAGACCAGGTTTTACAGTCAAACCCTTGACAGTTATAGATATTATTGTATTCAACAGAGACAAATAAATCAGTTTTCTCTCCCTTCTTAGGCATTCAACCTTTCGCTCCTAGTTAGCCTCCTCCCATTCAATCGTACAATAGGTTATATTCAAGCTCTCAAAACAGTTAGAGTTGATCCCTTTTGTTTTAGGAACTTTTTAAAGCAATTAATTCACTTCTTACGTTATGAGTATCACTCTTCCCACCTTTAATGCTAATTGGTCGTCAGTTCTTATTTAAGATGTCCGCTCTCTCTACTCAGTCCATACTGTCACTCTTCAAGTTTATTTTGTTTTTTTGTAACTTCTTCTTGGCTTTGCTGCAAGAGCCAGAAAGAGAAACCACTCTTAATCACCAGTCCTTGCAGCCTGTGAGTCTGTTACTTTAAGGTCAGATCTCTTTTTTCCCCCTGTCTCCTTTTCGCCGCTATCTGACAGGGGAGGTGATTTCCCCCTTTCGCTCCGGGGCTTCTTCTCTTCTCTTCGAAATTCTCCGGAATGATTTCACGATCCGGAACACTTACAAGAGTTCGCTGAGTGTTCACTCTGCCAGGTTAGTTGAATCACTGTCCCGCTATTCCACCGCTATTTCTGACAGCAGTCAATTCTTCGCGGCCACCATATTGGGCCGTCTCCTTCACCCGGCTTTCTACTAGGCTTTCCTGCTTTCTGCGTCTCAGACCGCCGTCCTGAGCCGCTCAGCTGGGCGCCTCCGCTTCTGATCTCCCTCCGAGAGATCTAGGGCTTTAAAAAAACCCACCGGGAACAGAGAAATAGCTGTGAAGTCGGCACACTCATTCGGAGCGGCGTCTCAGCACAGCCATTCCATTTGACCGCTGGCTCCGCCTCCCTGGGTTCTTGTGTATCTTGATGACATCCTGATATACAGCACGAATATGACTGATCATGTAAAGCTGGTGAGAGAAGTGTTAAAGAAACTATTGAATGCCAAGCTTTATGTCAAGCTGTCAAAATGTGAATTTCACCAGACCCGATTAGATTATCTTGGCTATAGAATTTCCAACGAGGGCCTTGAAATGGACCCAGCCAAAGTGAAAGCTGTAATTGAATGGCAGCCCCCAAAAACTCGCAAACAGCTCCAGAGCTTCCTAGGTTTTGCCAACTTCTACCGTCAATTCATCCCCTCCTTTGCTGAGATTGCCCTACCCCTTACAGAACTACTCAAAACAGGCAAAGGAGGAGGGAAACCGCGCCCGGGCCAACCACTAGCATGGACTATGGGCTGTCAAACCGCTTTTGAGAATCTAAAAAGACTATTTGCTGTTGAGCCGGTCCTAAAGCACCCCTGCCCAGGGGAGCCCTTTGTAATTCAAGCCGACGCCAGCGACCTGGCCGTTGGAGCTGTATTGCTGCAAAAGAACCAAAATGGAGCCTTGCAACCCTGCGCCTACACCTCGAAAAAATTTACTGAGAGTGAAAGGAGGTGGGCGATCTGGGAAAAGGAGGCTTTCGCAATCAGATGGGCTCTATTAAACTGGAGACACTATCTAGAAGGGAGCAAGGTGCCTTTTGAAGTATGGACAGATCACAAAAATCTAGAAGCACTGAAAACTCCCCGCAAATTGTCCCCGAAAAAAGTGCGCTGGGTACAATACTTTAATCGTTTTAACTTCACTCTAAAGTATATTCCGGGAGGGAAAAGCTTCCTAGCTGATGCTCTATCCCAGTGATGGCGAACCTTTTAGAGACTGAGTGCCCAAAAACTGCCCCTGCCCCCGCTCCACCCCCTGCCCTGCCCCCACCCCGCCTGCCTGCAGGGCCACTCACCGCCTCCAGGGCCCGCCGCAGATCGCCCAGCAGCGCCATGGCCACGCCCTCTCCCCGCGCCCCGCAGCATCAACTGCGCGATGGGGCGTGAGGGCAGAGTCTTGTCTACGCTGCCTGGCTGCCATGTCCTTGGCTGCACTGCTCCGCGTGGTCCACGCTCGGGGGTGACTCTCCTCCAGGGGGCTGCTGGTGAGGGGGTCACGGGGGGAGGCAAGGCTGGGGCAACGGCACGTGTGCCCACAGAGAGGGCTCTGAGTTCCGCCTCTGGCACCCGTGCCATAGGTTCGCCACCACTGCTCTATCCAGACTGCCCCAGTACAAAAGCCAGTGCGAAGAGATTAACAAGGCAATTATCTCCAATCCACAAACTGCTGCTCAACTCACGCCTCGCAGGGCCCCTAATCCTGATGATCCTGGGGCAAAGAAAATAAAACGAGCTCACCGATCAATGGTTCAAGGACAATCAAACCCCTCCCTAACATGCAGGGATGGTTTGGCTTACAAGGGGGGGGGGAATTGTACTTGCCAGAAGCCCTCCGTCTTAACGCTCTCAAACACAGCCATGACACAAAACAGGCTGGACACTTTGGATATTTAAAAACACTACATCTCATACGCCGGCAGTTCTGGTGACTGGGGTTAAAACGGGATGTGGAAAATTATGTCAGGAGTTGTACTGTATGTGCCACCATGAAAAGAATTCCAGGGAAACCCCCTGGGTTACTGCAGCCGGTGGCAGACCCTCCTCAACCATGGGAAGAAATCGCTATGGACTTTATAGTAGACCTCCCTGAAAGTAGAGGAAATACTGTCATCTGGAGTGTGATAGACCTGTTTTCAAAGCAGGATCACTTCGTCGCCTGCAAAGGACTCCCGTCTGCCCAACGACTGACTAAACTGTTCTTGAAACATATCTACCGGCTGCATGGAGCCCCTAAACGAATAATTTCGGACGGGGGGTGCAGCTCACAGCTACGTTTTGGAGGAGCTTTCTTAAATTAATTGGTTCATCTCAAGGTCTATCATCTGCTTTTCACCCGTCTACTAATGGGGCCACGGAAGCCGCTAACAAGATGGTGGAACAATATCTCAGATGTTATATTTCCTACCAACAAACCAACTGGACCGACCACCTCCCTTTTGCAGAGGTGGCTTACAATAACTCTGTTCACAGCAGCACTGGCTTCACGCCTTTCAGAGTAGCTACAGGAAAAGAGTTCAGCCCAATACCTGAATACCCTCAAGCGCCCTCCGCTTCTCAGACACTTGATCAATGGGTGAGGGGGTGGGAAGAGGTTTGGAAAGCCACGAAAGCTGCTTTAAAAAAGACTTCCGAGACTTATAAAAAGCAGACAGATAAAAAGAGAGCCCCTCAAAGAACATTCCAAATTGGGGAAAAGGTTTATCTGTCGACTAAATATTTACGCCTTAAATTACCCAGTAAGAAATTAGGACCGAGATTCTTGGGGCCTTTCCCCATCGTAAGGATCATCTACCCGGTCACAGTAGAATTAAAACTCCCTAGGCTTTTAGGGAAAATTCACCCTGTCTTCCATTGCAGCTTGTTGAAAGCTTTGCGAGAATCCACTTTAAGACCTCCCCCTAAGAAGTCACCCGGACCCCTCGTTGTGGCGGGTCAAACTCACTATGAAGTAAAGCGTATTCTTGATTCTAGAATTTTTAAAGGGAAATTGCAGTACCTAGTACAATGGAAGGGATAGTTGCTATCTGAAGCCACTTGGGTGAAATCTAGCGATGTGAAAGCCGACAGACTCATCAAAAGGTTCTATGAGAAGCACCCTAACAAACCGAGAGACAGTCCCTAACATATGCTTTTGTTTACGCTACAGGATCTGTCCTTTTTGTAAGGGGGGCCGGATGTCAACGCTGCTAACATTGGATGTTCTTGCTTTGACAACATATGGAGATGCAGCCTTTTTCTTTCTTATGCTTTGCTCTTAGAATTAGATGATACTGGGGGAGGAGGAGGAATGTGATGGGAGTTAGTTAAACATAATATTGTAATAGTGTGTGAACTCAGGACTTTTGAAATAAGAGATGATAAGAAATGGGTTGGAGTAAAGGAGGGAAAGCCTGCATTTCAAACTAATTGGAGAATGTGATTTATGACTGTTAATTAGAGGAGGGAATTGTGTTTGATACTGTGTGCTAAGGGGAGGGGAATCCAGATTTTGGCTTCGACTATGTACGTGCCGAAGCTATGCTACTTGAACAAAGATTCTTTAAGGTAAACAATGCCTCGAAATTCCTTGAATAGTTTCATCTGTCGGAACCATGACACTCCGCTTCACATAAAACTTGGACTGATTAAAAATTTTGTGAAAGTGATGAACAAGGAAGGTGTAGGTTTTTGTTATTTGAGACAGATGTTTCCAAGAATAACTGATGCATTTAAGGAAGGCATTTTTGCTGGTCCACAGATCAGATACATCATCAATCACATGCGGTTGAAAGATCTGTTAGTGGGGCCAGACAAACGAAAAGCATTCAAGGATGTTGTTGAGAATTTTCTTGGCAACTACAGAGCACCAGACTACATTTGGTGGTTGGCAAACATCTTATAGCATACAAGACCATGAAGTGCAACATGTCACTGAAGATTCATTTTCTGCATTCACACTTGGACTTCTTTCCTGAAAAACCAGGTGCAGTCAGTGACAAGCTTGGTGAAAGGTTTCACCAGGACATTGCTACAATGGAAAAACAGTATCAGGGCAATTGGAATCCATCAATGCTGGATGACTATTGTTGGACACTGCAGTGAGAGTACAAACGAAAATCAGCACTTTTAGACCCATTGAACTCATGAAGCGTGTCGGAAGCATGCAATTAAAAACATAGTCATTAGAAGTTAATTTCATATTTTTCAAGTTTCCTATATGATAGTCATTCTGAAATTATATTTGTGTTCAGTTTGAGGGGGTCTATCATAATCAAAACATTTTCAGCAAGCAAAACTTTTGGAAAAATTCGTCCAGTGAATTAGGGTACAATCTAATCACTACTTGCTATGCAGCAAGAATAGGCAGTTCATGCCTTTGAAACATTTTGAGCTATAACTTTCATAATCTATTACAGGTAGTCCTCGACTTAGCAACCATTCAAAGTTACAACAGACCCCTCAAAAGCTACTTATGACCCGGTTCTGAAGTTCCAACAGCCATCCTGCCCTCCTTATGGTCACATAACTACATTTTGGGCACTTGGCAACCAGCCTGCATTTACAGGTGTTTGCAGCTTCCCATAGTCATGTGACCCGATTTGCATTTTTGCTGGAAACTGGTGTTTACTTCTGGTTTCTGGCAAAAAAAACACCCCTAGTAAACAATAGGTTAACTTAATGACCATGGTGTTCACTTAATGATTGCCACAAAAAAGGTAGAAACAGGTGTCACATGGTGATCTGCTTTACAACCATCATGACTTACATAATTGCCAGGCTCAATAAGTCGAAGACTACCTGTATCTTTCATTGTATTTAGTTGGATTTATGGGAAAAGTAGTCCAGATCTGTAAAGAGTGCCTGTGCTTTAGAAATTATAAGACCCACTGACTACTGTGAGGTTCACATTTCAGTAAATATGTCTGTATGGTTATACCATTAATCACTGAATAAAGTAAAACAAATAAGGTTTAGACCAGGGGTAGACAACCTTGGCTCTTTTATGACTCGTGGACTTCAACTCCCAGAATAGTTGAAGTCCACGAGTCATAAAAGAGCCAAGGTTGCCTACCCCTGGTCTAGACCCTCAAGAAAATCCAACTTTCACTATCTGTTCATGGTTTTTCCTCCATGATACAATTCATAATACTCTTGGATTTTCCTTGGCTACCAATTGAGGATGTACTTTAATATTTCCAAACCCATGACATTGCTTCTGTGATCTTGAAGCAGATTGCTAGTTGTTTTTATCAGCAAACTTTAAGAACTGTATGCTCCAATTTTATAGGTATAAGAATTGGATCCACTGTTTATCATAGCCACAATAAATATGTAAGTTTGTAGTCCCAATTGTACATTAAAACTTGTAAAATGTCCACATTTGGATTTTTTTAAAAAATGTAATAAATGGATTGTTTATTGCCTGTAATATAAACAATACCACTAGCTGCTGTTTCTATTAAAACTTTTAATGTGAAATGTATTGGAACTATAACTCCCAGAATTCCAAAGACCATGCTGGCCTTGAGCAACCATACGAAGACATTTGAAGGGCACTAGGTTGGAAATGGCTGCCCTAGTGTGCACATTAAAATGCCTTGTATGATATCTTTCCCTTTTTTGCTTTTCCTTCAGATCGATGGACCCAGGAAGACATGCTGACCCTCTTAGAGTGCATGAAAAATAACCTGCCCTCCAATGACGGCAGCAAGTTCAAAACCACCGAATCCCATCTGGACTGGGATAAAGTTGCCTTCAAAGACTTCTCTGGTGATATGTGCAAGATGAAATGGATTGAGATCTCCAATGAGGTAACCGCTTGCTGGGCTCAAAGAGGACTGACATGAAATGATGCTTTACTTAGGATGAGTTCTGGTGTAGGCTGGACTTGGAATTCTGTGTTCGTTAATTTAATTTGAGCATTTGATCCAGGAACAGTTCCAATGTGATGACAAGGTCTTTTGTGCTATCTGCCTATAGAGGTTTCCCCATTTGTGTTTTGGGAGCTCTTTCAATATATTTTGTGTTCTCAAGCCACTAGAACATGGGTGTCAAACCACGTCACGTGACGTGTCGCGACGTATCGCGACACTGCATTGCTGGCAATGGGGTGGGCGTGGCTTCGGTATGATGAAACTGGCCCGCGGGCCGGCAGTTTGACACCCCTGCACTAGAACTTTTTTCTCTTAGAACTGTATTTCTCTTCTTTGTCTCCAATCAAGGCACCCCATTCCTCTGTCTTTATTTGGCCTGCCTGGGTTGTGGTATTGCTCTTGACAGCTATATTGTATTTAGGCTGTACCGTGTTTCCCAGAAAATAAGACCCACCCAGAAAATAAGCCCTAGCCTGATTTCACTGGTCTACAAGGAGAAAGCCTCGGAAATGAAAGTAGCTAAATTTTACCAGAATTGGGTCACTAATAAAGGAAAATTAAGTCCTGAGTATTAATTGGCTCCAGTTTCCAAGATACATCTTCAGGGGGGATGTGCGATTATGCTCCATAACTTTTCTGCAAAATGTGATATAGCAATGAGAATGGTGCCATACCAATCATTAAACATTTATCTTTTTATTGATACCAATAACATAGGTTTCCATTCATTTATTGGTTTTTCATGTAACATTTTCATGCTTTTTTGCATGAAAAACTGACAAGCTCTAACATCAGACATCACTCTGCAAGAGGTTCCACTGTTGTAATCTGGAGCCCAGTAGCACTACCTTATTCTTAGGCAATTCCAAATCCCTGACCAGGTCATTTAGTTCACTCTGTGAAATTAGATGTGGTTCAGGAGGAACATATGATGGGCTAAAGTTTGGGTCCACTGAAATCAGTGGCCCTGGATCAGCTGCATACTGTTCATCGTCTTTATCATCATCTGAGTCTAGAGAGTAGGATTCTGGTGGATCTGGAATTGGCAAGTGCTCACCATGGGGTACAGGACGCATTGCGGATAGAATGTTTGGATATTCCAAGGTCCACTTCTTTGTTGAGATCCCTTTTGCAATTGTGGGAACCATGCAAAAATAGCAGTTGCTACTATGATTGGTGGGTTCCCTCCACACCATTGAGACTGCAAAAGGCATGGACTTTTTCTACTTGTTTAGCCAATGATGCAGATAAGTTGCACATGTAATGCAACAGTATGTCATGGTTCTGATAAATGAAACCCATCAAAAGAACTTCAAGGCAAGAATTCTTCCTTAAAGAACATTTTATTAGGATACACAGTATCGGCACTACATAGTTGAACCCAAAACTAAATTCCCTTCCCCCAGATACAAAGTAACAAGTTGCAATTCCCACCCCCTGGAAGCAGTCATAAATCACATTGTCCAATTAGCCTGAAGCGCGGGCTCCCTCTCCAGCTCCTCAGCCCGCCAAAACATTATCAGTTTGTGTCCTTGAGTTCCCACGGAGTTGCATTATTATTGTGGCTAGCTGAGCTCAAGCATTCACCCCATCCCCCCTTCTACATCTGATTCCTAAACCAGGGCTTTTCAACCTTTTCAATGATTGTACCACTTTTAGAATATGGCAATATTCAAGTACCACCAGTCGCCTAGCACGGTGTCAAAAATTTGATGACCAAAAAAAAACAACTGGAAAAAAGTGATAAAGTACAGGTAGTCCTTACCCCCCTTTAATATCATCTCTTCCCTCACCCCCTTTAATATCATCTCTTCCCTCACCCCCTTTAATATCATCTCTTCCCTCACCCTCTTTAATATCATCTCTTCCCTCACCCCCTTTAATATCTCTTCCCTCACCCCCTTTAATATCTCTTTCCTCACCCCCTTTAATATCATCTCTTCCCTCACCCCCTTTAATATCCTCTCTTCTCTCACCCCCTTTAATATCATCTCTTCCCTCACCCCCTTTAATATCATCTCTTCCCTCCCCTTCAGCAGGACCCAGGCACTGCCTCGCGCAGCTCCAGCTGAATCTCTGCCTGAAGACTGGGTGAGGCCGCTTGCCACTCCCAATCAGCTGGAGCTGCGTGCGCTGATCCTGCTGATCCTGGGCTCTCTGCAGGACCTAGGCAACATGCAGTTCCAGCTGACTTTCCCACAAGCCTGTGCGGCGCTGCTGTCGCTTCACCTCATCCACTTTTACACTTTACTTTTTTTTTTATAGTGGTGTTCAACCCATCGTACGCGTACCACCTGCCAGGTGCCAACGTACCACTAGTGGTACGCGTACCACTGGTTGAAAAGCCCTGTCCTAAACAGCAGAAAAAGCACGCTGAAAGCAGTAAAAATGGTTGCAATTTCCCTTAGTTGTCAGAGCGGGAACATCCATTGTCACTGCGTTGACATCCGGCCCCCCTTAACAAAAAGGATAAATCCTGCAATTCAAACAAAACCATAGGTTAGGGGTAGCCTCTCGGCTTATTAGGATGTTTGTCATAAAATTTACGAATCAGTCTGTTGGCTTTTACATCACGAGATTTCACCCAAGTGGCCTCGGATAATGGGTATCCTTTCCACTCTGCCAAATACTGTAACTTTCCCTTATAAAGCCTAGAATCAAGAATACGCTTCACTTCATAATGTCTCTGTCCAGTTATTACCAGAGGGCCAGGTGCCTTCTTAGGGGGAGGTCGTAAAGTGGAACCCCAGAAAGGTTTTAGTAGACTACAATGGAACACAGGGTGGACTTTAACAGGGGAAGCTTTAACTCCACCGTAACTGGATTTATGATCTTTACGATGGGGAAAGGACCAAGATACTTTGGTCCCAATTTCTTACTAGGCAACTTGAGTCGTAAATATTTTGTGGATAAGTAAACTTTTTCCCCAACCTGGAATGACCTCTGGGGAGCCCTTTTTTATCCGCTTGTTTCTTATAAGTTTTGGAAGCTTTTTTCAGAGTGAGTTTCATTTTGTCCCAAACCTCCCCCCACCCCTTCACCCACTGGTCAAGAGTTTGGGAGGTAGAGGGTCCCTGAGGATACTCAGGTATTGGGTTAAATTCTTTCCCCGTGGCGACTTTAAAAGGCGTAAAACCGGTGCTGCTGTGAACAGTGTTATTGTAAGCCACCTCCGCGAAAGGGAGGAGGTCAGTCCAGTTCGTTTGTTGATAGTCCACATAGCATCTAAGGTACTGCTCCACCATCGAGTTCGCTTTTTCAGCCGCCCCATTCGTAGACGGGTGAAAGGCTGATGACAACCCTTGCAATGAGCCAATTAGTTTAAGAAAGCCCCTCCAAAATTTGGCCGTAAATTGCACTCCCCTGTCAGAGATTATTTGCTTTGGTGCGCCGTGCACTCTGTAAATGTTGTCAATGCTGCTAACATTGGATGTTCCTGCTCTGACAACTGATAAAAATGTAGCCATTTTCTCTATTCCTTTAACATGCTTTTTCTTACTTTTAGAAATCGGGTGCAGCAGGGGGGGGTTGGGATGTAAGCTCAGCTAGCCATAATAATAACGCTGCTGTGGGAACTCAAGGATGAGCTGATAACGTTTTGGCGGGCTGAGGAGCTGAGGAGAAAGCCCGCGCTTGAAGCTAATTGGGGAATGTGTTTTATGACAGTTTATTGGGGGTGGGAATTGTACTTTGTTACTTTGTATCCGGGGGAAGGGAATTTAGTTTTTGGGTTCAACTATGTAGTACCGATACTTTGTTTCCCAATAAACGTTCTTTAAGGAAGAATTTTGCCTTGAAGTTCTTTTGATGGGTTTCATCTGTCGGAACCATGAGAAATGTGCTTAAGAAACATCTTGGCCAGTCTCTGGGCTGATGGGAGTCCTCTGCAGGCAA
Organism: Azemiops feae; assembly: GCA_023970755.1. Lineage (NCBI taxonomy): Eukaryota > Metazoa > Chordata > Lepidosauria > Squamata > Viperidae > Azemiops > Azemiops feae. The sequence goes on from JALGBA010002348.1 coordinate 13,455, forward strand.
TAAAATGAGCCTGCTTTGAAAAAAGATCAATCACAGTCCATATCACCGTATTTCCTCTACTTTCAGGTAACTCAACTATAAAATCCATAGCGATCTCTTCCCATGGTTGGGAAGGGTCCGCTACCGGTTGTAATAGTCCAGGGGGCTTCCCCGGAATTCTCTTCATAGTGGCACATATAGCACAGCTTTTGACGTAGTTCTCTACGTCCCGTTTCAAACCTGGCCACCAAAATTGCTGACGAATCAAATGCAGTGTTTTTAAATAGCCGAAGTGTCCAGCTTGTTTCACATCGTGACCACGCTGGAGAGCATGAAGGCGGAGGGTTTCGGGCAAATACAACTTCCCCCCTTTGTAGGCTAATCCCTCCCTACACGTCAGGGTAGTTTGATTATCCTTGAACCATCGATCGTTGAGTTCCTGCTTTAGCTTTCTTGTCCCAGGATCGTCGGGGTTTGGGACTCTAGAAGGTGGGGCTCTTTGCGGCGTTAATTGAGATGCAACTTGCAGTGTAGGCATAATTGATTCATTAACCTCTTCACGCTGGCTCTTGTACTGAGGCAATCTTGATAGAGCGTCAGCTAAAAAGTTTTTTTCCCCCGGTATGTACTTTAGGGTGAAATTAAACCGGTTAAAATACTGCGCCCACCGTACTTGTTTAGGGGAAAGCTTGTGAGGAGTTTTCAGTGCCTCTAAGTTTTTGTGATCAGTCCATACTTCAAAAGGCACCTTGCTCCCTTCTAGGTAGTGCCTCCAGTTTAACAGAGCCCAACGAATTGCAAAGGCTTCCTTCTCCCAAACTGCCCACCTTCTCTCACAGTCTGTGAACTTTTTTGAGGTGTAGGCCAGGGCTTTTCAACCTTTTCAATGATTGTACCACTTTTAGAATATGGCAATATTCAAGTACCACCAGTCGCCTAGCACGGTGTCAAAAATTTGATGACCAAAAAAAAACAACTGGAAAAAAGTGATAAAGTACAGGTAGTCCTCACCCCCCTTTAATATCATCTCTTCCCTCACCCCCTTTAATATCATCTCTTCCCTCACCCCCTTTAATATCATCTCTTCCCTCACCCCCTTTAATATAATCTCTTCCCTCACCCCCTTTAATATCATCTCTTCCCTCACCCCCTTTAATATCACCCCCTTTAATATCATCTTTCCTCACCCCCTTTAATATCATCTCTTCCCTCACCCCCTTTAATATCCTCTCTTCTCTCACCCCCTTTAATATCATCTCTTCCCTCACCCCCTTTAATATCATCTCTTCCCTCCCCTTCAGCAGGACCCAGGCACTGCCTCGCGCAGCTCCAGCTGAATCTCTGCCTGAAGACTGGGTGAGGCCGCTTGCCACTCCCAATCAGCTGGAGCTGCGTGCGCTGATCCTGGGCTCTCTGCAGGACCTAGGCAACATGCAGTTCCAGCTGACTTTCCCACAAGCCTGTGCGGCGCTGCTGTCGCTTCACCTCATCCACTTTTACACTTTACTTTTTTTTTTATAGTGGTGTTCAACCCATCGTACGCGTACCACCTGCCAGGTGCCAACGTACCACTAGTGGTACGCGTACCACTGGTTGAAAAGCCCTGGTGTAGGCACAGGGCTGCAGGACCCCTTCATGGTTCTTTTGCAAAAGTACCGCTCCGACTGCCACGTCACTGGCATTGGCTTGAATCACAAAGGGTTTGCCCAGGCAGGGGTGCTTTAGGACCGGCTCGACCGCAAATAGTTTTTTCAAATTCTCAAAAGCAGTTTGACAGTTCATAGTCCACGTTAGCGGCTGGCCCGGTCGTGGCTTTCCTCCATGTTTGCCTGTTTTTAATAAATCTGTGAGAGGTAAAGCAATTTCGGCAAATGAGCAGATGAATTGATGGTAAAAGTTTGCAAACCCTAGAAAGCTTTGAAGCTGTTTTCGAGTCTTTGGGGTTTGCCATTCGATTACGGCTTTCACTTTTCCAGGGTCCATTTCAATGCCCTCACAGGAAATTCTGTAGCCCAAATAATCCAGTTGGGTTTAGTGGAACTCACACTTTGACAATTTGACATATAGTTTGCCATTTAGCAATTTCTTTAATACCTCTCGCACTAATTTTACATGGTCAGTCATATTCTTGCTGTATATCAGGATGTCATCAAGATACACTACAACCCCTTTGTACAGATGATCGTGTAGCACCTGGTTGATCAGCTGCATGAAGACAGCTGGAGCCCCCTGTAGTCCAAACAGCATAACTTTGAACTGATAGCTGCCCATAGGACAGTTAAAAGCGGTTTTCCATTCATCTTCCTTTTTTATTCTTACTCGGTAGTACGCTTCTCTTAGGTCTAATTTAGTGAAGACACGCCCCTTTGCCAGATGGGTTAGTAGGTCCTTCAGGAGGGGGAGGGGGTACTTGTTTTCTACACTTACAGCATTTAACCCCTTATAATCCACGCAGAGCCTAAGCGACCCGTCTTTTTTCTCTTTAAATAACACCGGAGCCCCCACCTGGGACTTAGCCGGTTCAATGAAGCCTCTCGCTAGGTTTTTGTTCACGTACTGTTGTAGTTCCTCCATTTCGAGGGGGGTCATAGCGTACATCCTCGGTCTCGGGAGTTTAGCCCCCGGCAATAGTTCAATTGCACAGTCATTTGGTCGATGCGGCGGCAGAATGTCGCACTCTTTCTCACTAAACACCTCCGCTAGATCCCGGTACTCACTGGGGATGAGTGGTTCGCCTGGCCGGGGAATGGCAGTTAATTTTGCTGGTTCTGCCGATGGATTAGGCCCTCCGGTAACGTCAGCAGAATCAAGAGGGGGTTTGGGCCCTATTGGCAATCTCACAGTCCTCATCCCCTTTTCCCACCAGATAAAAGGTTTCCATTTGTCTAACCAAGATAAACCTAAAATCACAGCCTCAGTCATCTTCGGAGCCACCACGAAATGGATGAACTCCCAATGTTCACCTATTTCTAGGCATATAGGCTCGGTTAGATGGGTTACTAAAGTTCCTCCCATTAAAGAGCCATGTGCCTGTTCAAACCTCATGGGTTTGGAGAGCAATCTTGCTCGTATACCCATTTAAGGGCAATTGGCAAACTGATGATGCACCTGGAGCATCCTGAGTCCACTAGCACCTTCAAATCCATTTGTACCCCTGTCTTAGGGACTATGAGCTTAGCAGAGAGTGAAAAAGGTGGAATGGGTCGACTCACCATAAGGTCGTTCTCCCCTTCGTCGCCGCTGTCGTAGGAGGGCAGAGCGGTGGTAGGTCCGGCTTGGACCTCAGCACTTTCCTGCGTGGGTGATGTGACCTGGGAGACGGGTTCTTGCGCGACCCAGCTTGATTTTTCTTTTGCTGGCTGTTGGGCTGGATTCTTCCTCCCCGGTGGTCCCGATCTACCCCCTTGTTGGGGGTACGGGATCGGACAATTCGCCGCTCGCTGTCCCTGTTGCCCACATCTGAAGCATTTGATTGGTGAGCCAGGAGGTGGCTTGGGTGATTCTGCAGCTGCGATGGCTGGGGGTGTTTGTGGAGGCGGCCGCCTGGCCTGCTCTGGCTTCGGTCCGGCTTCTGGAGGAATCGGCAAGCTCGATGTCTAGTCTCACTGCCGCGTGGTACCACTCTTGCAGTTGATCGGGAACTGCCTGGTAGATGCAGGCCTGGGAAAGGTGATCATGTAGCCCCTCCTTGAAGTGATGCACTAGGGATTGCTCTGGCCACCTCTCAATCCGACCTGCCACCTTGCAAAATTCTCGCACGTAATCCAATGCAGGTCTACCGCCCTGTTTTATCTTGAGGAAGAGATGGAAGTCTCCCAGATAATAATAATAATAATAATAATAATAATAATAATAATAATAATAATAATAATAATAATAATAATAATAATAATAATAAAGTTGGAAGGGACCTTGGAGGTCATCTAGTCCAACCCCCTGCTCAGGCAGGAAACCCTATACCATTTCAGACAAATGGCTGTCCAGTCTCTTCTTAAAAACTTCCAGTGTTGGAGCATTCACTGCTTCTGGAGGCAGGTTGTTCCACTGGTTAATTGTTTTAACTGTCAGGAAGTTTCTCCTTAGTTCTAGGTTGCTTCTCTCCTTGATTAGTTTCCATCCGTTGCTTCTTGTCCTGCCTTCCGGCGCTTTGGGAATAGCTTGACTCCCTCTTCTTTGTGGCAGCCCCTGAGATATTGGAACACTGCTATCATGTCCCCCCTCGTCCTTCTCTTCATTAAACTAGACATACCCAATTCCAGCAACCGTTCCTTATATGTTTTAGCTTCCAGACCTCTAATCATCTTTGTTGCTCTTCTCTATACTCTTTCTAGAGTCTCAATCTTTTTTACATCGTGGTGACCAAAACTGGATGCAGTATTCCAAGTGTGGCCTTACCAAGGCATTGTAAAGTGGTATTAATACTTCACGTGATCTTGATTCTATCCCTCTGTTAATGCAGCCCAGCACTGTGTTGTCCCTTTTTGGCAGCTGCAGCACACTGCTGGCTCATATTTAAGTGATTGTCCACTAGGACTCCGAGGTCCCTCTCACAGTTGCTACTATTGAGCAAGGTACCACCTATACTGTACCTGTGCATTTGGTTTTTCTTGCCTAAATGTAGAACTTTACTTTTTTCACCATTGAATTTCATTTTGTTAGATAGCGCCCAGTGTTCAAGTCTGTCCAGATCCTCCTGTATCTTAAGCCTATCTTCTGGAGTGTTGGCTATTCCTGCCAGCGTGGTGTCGTGTGCAAATTTGATGAGTTCCCCATCTATCCCCTTTGATAGGTTAGACTGTTTTTTCTCTTTGTGTAAAGACGAATGCAAAAAACAAGTTAAGTAGTTCTGCTTTCTCCCTGTTGCTCGTCACCTTCTTGCCACTTTCCCCCACTAATGGACCAATCGTTTCCTTAACATTTTTCTTGTTTTTTACATGTTGAAAGAAGCTTTTTTTGTTATTTTTGACTATGGTCGCAAGCCTTAGTTCATTTTGAGCCTTAGCTTTCCTCACTTCATCTTTGCAGGCTCAGGCTATTTGCTGATGTTCTCCTTTAGTTATGTGCCCCTCTTTCCACTTTTTATACTTGTCCTTTTTATCTTTCAATTTATCAGAGAGTTTTTTATGCAGCCATGCTGGTTTCTTTTGAGAGCTGTTATTTTTGTTCTTTGTTGGTATTGTGCTAGACTGGGCTTTTATTATCTCACTTTTCAAAATTTCCCAAGCTTCTTGCGTTGTTTTCCCCTTGAGGATTTTCATCCATGGAATCCTTCCCAAGCTCTCTCTAAGTTTATTGAAATTCTCTCTTAAAATCCAAGACTCTAGTTTGACTGTGTTCTATTGCTTGTGCTTCCATAATGTTGAATTCCAATATTGCATGATCACTTCCCCCCAAGGGAAGCCTGTGGCTTCAACACCTTCTATCATTTCATCTCTGTTAGTGAGGATTAGATCCAATATGGCTAATCCCCTAGTTCCCTTCTCTACTTTTTGGGAGACAAAGTTGTCTGCTAGGTTTGTCAGGAATCTGTTTGATCTTCCACTTGGTGCAGAGTTTGTCTCCCAGTTGATGTCAGGGTAGTTAAAGTCCCCCATTACTATTGTGATGTGCTTCCTGCATAGCTTAGTTAGCTGACTAGCAAAAAGTTCATTATTTCCTCTGTTTGGTTTGGTGGCCTATAGTATACACCTATTGCAATGTCATTTCCCCCCCCCTTTTATATTGACCCAAATGCATTCAAGACAGTTTTCATCATTGTTGTGCTCTATTTCTGTAGAGATGTAGTTATTTCTTATATAGAGAGCAACTCCACCTCCTCTCTTATTTGGTCTGTTTCTTTTAAATAATTTAAATCCCTCTAGCTGTGTGTTCCATTTCTGGGTTTCATCCCACCATGTTTCTGTAATAGCAACAATATCATATCTGCCCTCATTTACCTGAATTTCTAGCTCACCCTGTTTACTGTTCATACTCTGTGCATTGGTGTATAGACATTTGAGTCGTTTATTACTGACCCTGTGTTTACTTTCTACATAACCTTTTTGGTGCCTGAGTTCCCCTATTTTCTTACCACCTGTTTGGTTAGTGCACTTTGTGTGGCACTTGCTATTAAAAGCTTGATTTTGCTTGACAGCAAGGTTGATATTCTTGTCCACACACACATCTGTGTTACATGCTCTGCTAAACCTGTAATTTTTTGATTGCCGGGGACAGGGATGTTCTGTATCAATTAACTCACTGTCCCCATTGTTTAGTTTAAATATTCCTCCAGAAAACCTGTGAGTTTATTGCCAAGTAACTCAGTCCCCTTCTTTGATGGATGCAAACCGTCTCTTTTGTACATTGTTTCATTGGACCAGCTACAGACATCGTGACTAATATAACCAAAGCCTTTCCCTTTACACCACTCCTTTAGCCACATATTGAATTCTGCTATATTCTGGCCTTTTCCATTTTGCTCCTTATACACTGGTAAAACCTCTGAAAAAGTAAGCCTACAGCCTATCCTGCTAAGTTCCTGCCCCAAGCTCTGGAAATCATTCTGCACAGAGAGTACATCTTTTTGGGAAAGATCGTTAGTGCCAAGATGTACAATAGCATCCACATCACAGTCCTTGCTGGCATTCTTGACTATTTTTAAAATACGCTTCTTGTCCCTACTGGCAGTAGCACCTGGAAGACACCTGACCTCTTTCAAAACCTCTGTGTCCTTTCCTAAATTTACATCCCTTATAATTGAATCACCAACCAGAAGGTGGCTTCTGTTTTTGGATGCCTTTCTGTTCTTGCATGACTGATGTGTAATACCTGATTTGCACTTTTCCCTGTCAAAAACAAGTTCTTCATCTCGGACCACGATCGCCTGCTTGAGTTATCACAAATACCTTTACCTGTCTCCTTAATGTCCCTATTAAGGTCAGCAAGGGCACTGTATCTATTGTGCAGGGACACAGCGAAAGCTTTGTGTTTATGGTTCACAGCTCTCACCCTGCCAGATCCCACGGTTGTCCACAATGCCCTTCTCCTGCAGGATCTTTGTGATAGAGGGGGCTGATAGCGCGGCAGCTCAATAGAGTAGAAGGGCTGAACTGGAAACCTAATTTCTGCCTGAAGAGCGCAGATTACAGACCCTAGATAAATAATCTGTCCTTGTAGACTAGTGATTTGTTTACAGATAGGACAGTTTCCCAGTTTGAAAAGAGTACTGCGAAAGACAGCTGCAAAACAAGTGTTGCACTGAACTAAGCCAGACATTCTGAGATACAAGGAATCTCAGATGCACTTGCCCTGAATGTACTGCTGCTGTTTTTGATTTTTAGTTATATGGAGGTCCAATCAGCAGGGCCTCAGCTACTTTCCTCCTCCCACCTCCTCGTTTTTAACTCACAGTTTGTAGCACTTCGCAGCAAGCTCTGGGCGGTTTAAATGCAATGGAGGTCCAATCGGGGCCTCAGCTACTTTCCTCCTCCCACCTCCTCCTTTTTAACTCACAGTTTGTAGCACTTCCCAGCAAGCTCTGGGCAGTTTAAATGCAATGGAGGTCCAATCAGTTCAGGCGTTTGCTCGTTGTACAAATTGTTTAGCCACTCAGATGCCTCCCCTTCCAGATTAGCTGCGACAACGTCGACCATAGCAGCTGGATCTGGGTAAAAATTGGCATTTCGATTCATGTGGGAACATACTTGATTAAGGAAGAAAATCAGCTTCTCCGGGTCGCCATCGAAAGTTGCTTTAAGGGGTGACGCCATCATGGGCTGCTGTCCCCCCCATTGCTGTTGCACTCTGAACGGCTGCTGTCCTCCCAGCAGCGGCGGCTGCACCCCTAGCTGCTGCAGGCCCCCTCAGCGGCTGCTGTGCCCCAACCTGTGGATTACTGTGCAACAGGTCGCGCAGTCTTCCCAGCTGCTGAACCAAATCGTGTTGAATACCCACAAATGGCGGTCGGGACTCTTCTTTCTCACTGGGCTTGAGGTTAACGCCGGTGGCTTCGAACGCGGAGAAGCCACTCACGCTCTGTCTGCGGGGCTAGGGCTTATCTTGGGTACAGATTGGTGACAATCCCGCCGGTCATCGTACTTGCATGCGAGGAGTGGGAGAGCTGTTCCCTACTTTTCATTTCCAGCCCCTTGAACCTCTCCACTAACTTCTCTACCGATTGGCTGCAGACTGCAGACAGGTATTTCCACTCTTCAGAGTCATCGGTGGCTGCTAATCTCTTGGCTCCCCGGCGGTCCGGGGAGTGTGACTCTCGCGAGGCCCCCGCCTGCAAGTCGGCCTCAGACGCTTTCGAAGAGCTCTTCTTAGGCAGGGTTGTCTCGGGATGCTTGGAGTCTCCGCTGGGCAGGGTCCACTCCAAGGACCACAGCCGCTCCCGTGTGTGAAGACGTCGTCCTCGTTGCCCAGGAAAGAGCCAGCAGGCAGGTACGGGTGACAAACGGTTTTAATCCATACAGGAAAAAGTTAGCGCTGGGAGTGAACTGCTCCCAGCGCTTTACATAGCTTCTCCGTGCTATAGCCCCACCCCCCAGTCCGCAAGTCAGCATCCGGTGTGCAGAGCTCATAAGCGGCCAGCTGGACATCGCTTCCTTTCCACGCTCCGGATGGCTCGCAGGTCCCAGGCAGGCTTCCAGCGTCCGGCTCGCCAGGAACCAGGTAGCCCCTCCCCTTGTTCCGCCGCCTCCCGCGGCACCGCGCCGCCCGTCCGTGCCTCGCGCCATGGCCTGCGGAGAGTCCCCTCCTCACAGCTGCCGTGGGGATTCCCCTCGTCAACGCGCCGTGGCGCTGGACAGCTGGCAGCATCCCGACGCTGTCTCTGACATCCGCAGATACGTTCCCAGCCATTGGCGGTCCCGGCAGTCCCGGCAGAGGCTCCAGCCGGCGAAGAGGGTGGCCGGGAGGCTGCAGCGACGCCGAACTCCTGCGCCCGTCAGCTGGCAGCCCCCCGGCCCTGCGCCCGTCAGCTGGTGGCTCCCTGGACCTGAGTCCAGTCCAGGCGGTGGCAGAGCAGGCCGTGGTGAGTGCTGGTGGTGGTCCCGGCCGGCGAGGCGGTCGAAGGGGTGGCGGCGGTCCAGCGTGAAGTCCCCCCCTCCTGTGAGTGTCGGGCCCACGGGGCTCGACAGGCGGCTCCCTCTACCAGGGCTCCACCTGGAAGGCAAGAAGACTCGCATGAGTGGTCGTTCGCCCCAGCGGACGTATCGGCCGACCCCCCGCCCGGCTTCCTAGGGCACCGGCGATGGAAGGCTCGCACCAAGCGGGGGGCATAGACGTCTGCCCTCGCCCACGATGCCTCTGTAAGGGGATACCCTTTCCATCGGACCAGGTAGTATAGGGTTCCCCGTCGGATTCGGGAGTCGAGGACCTCCTGAACCTCGTAGTGGTCATGCGCGACAGGCCCCGGTTCCCTTTCCACGGGCCTACGGGAGGACTCCTCGACCGGTTTCAGCAGGCTACTATGGAACACTGGGTGTATTTTACCTAGGAATTTAGGTAGGTGTAGTCGTACGGCCAACGGGTTAATGGCCTGAACAACCCGGAAGGGTCCTAGGAACTTCGGCGCCAGTTTTCTACCAGGAACCCATAGCCGGAGATACTTCATAGATAGGTAAACCACGTCGCCTACCTGGAAGGGTTTCTGGGACCTCCATTTTTTATTGGCCTGCACCTTAGTGGCATCCCCGGCTTTCACCAAGGCCTCCTTAACCGCCCTCCACACACACCCCACGTGCGCCATCCATTCCCTGGGTTGACAGGGCAAGGAAGGGAGTAAACCCGGTGCTACTATGCACCACGTTATTATGGGCCACCTCTGTGAATGCCACCAGGTCCACCCAGTCCGTTTGCTGGTGGGATACATAGCTTCGCAGATAGCGCTCCACCATGGCGTTTGCCCATTCTGCTGCCCCGTTGGTGCTGGGATGGTACGCCGAGCTGAGACCTTTGGACGACCCGATGAATCGGACAAAGTCGCGCCAGAAGCGAGCCGTGAACTGCACCCCCCGGTCCGAAATGATTCATCGGGGTACTCCATGTAGGTGGTAAACGTGTGTAATGAACAGCCTGGCCAGCCTCCGAGCAGACGGCAATCCCTTACACGGAATGAAGTGTGCCTGCTTGGAGAAAAGGTCCACAACGGTCCAAATTACTGTGTAGCCACGGCTCTCCGGCAACTCGACGATGAAATCCATCGCGATGTCCTCCCAGGGTTTGGTTGGGTCCGCCACCGGTTGCAGTAATCCCAGGGGCTTCCCTGTACGGGGCTTGGCGGTGGCACAGGTGTGGCACCCCTGGACGTAGGCCTCTATGTCCGCTTTCATTCCGGGCCACCAGACTTGACGCCTTGCCAAATGTAGGGTCTTGAGGAACCCGAAGTGACCTGCCTGTTTTGTGTCGTGGCAATGTTGGAGCACCCCCTGCCTCAGTGCTTGCGGAATGTAGAGCCTATCACCACGCCAAGCCAGACCTTCCCGTTTTGTCAGCAGGTCTGGATTGTCCCGTAACCAGGGGTCATCCTGGAGTGCTGTCCTTAGCTCGTGTCCCAGGCCACTTGCCACCGTACGGGGCACTGCCCTTGCCGCGGCCTGGCGGTAAGGGGGCATAATCGCCTGCACCACTTCCTTCCGCTTGCTGTTATATTGAGGCAGTCTTGACAAGGCGTCGGCCAGGAAATTCCCCCCCCCGGTATGTACTTTAGCTGGAACCGAAACCGCCGGAAGTACTGTGCCCATCGGACGTGTTTAGGGGACAGATGTCTTGGGGTCTGTAGTACTTCCAGGTTCTTATGGTCAGTCCAGACCTCAAATGGTTCTTTCGCCCCCTCCAGGAGGTGCCGCCACGTCGAGAGTGCCCACCGCACCGCAAACGCCTCCTTCTCCCAGATGGCCCACGCCTGTTCGGTCTCTGTTAGCTTCCGTGACGTATAGGCACAGGGTTGCATGGATCCCTGGCTGTTCCTCTGGAGTAGGACCGCCCCTACTGCAACGTTACTGGCGTCAGCCTGTACCACAAACGGTCTGTCAGGGTCCGGGTGGAGCAGGACCGGCTCCCTCGCGAACAGAGCCTTCAGAGTCTCAAAGGATTTCTGACACGCCAGTGTCCATGCCAACGACTGACCAAGGCGTGGCTTTGTCGCGGCCTGTCGGGTGCGTAGCAGGTCCGTCAGGGGTAATGCCACCGCAGCAAAGGAGGGGATGAATTGCCTGTAAAAATTGGCAAACCCCAGGAAGCTCTGTAGTTGGCGGCGGGTCTTTGGCGTCTGCCACTCCAGAACGCTCTTGACCTTACCGGGGTCCATCTCCACTCCTGCCCCTGATATCCGATACCCCAGGTAGTCCAGTCGGGATTGATGGAACTCGCATTTGGAAAGTTTCACAAATAGCCGGGCCTGCAACAGTTTCTTCAATACCCGCCGCACCAACCTGACGTGGTCCTCCATGGTGGTGGTATAGATGAGAATGTCATCCAGATACACGAGCACCCCGCGGTATAAGTGTTCATGCAACACTTCATTAATGAGTTGCATGAAAACCGCGGGGGTCCCCTGCAATCCGAATGGCATAACCCGAAACTGGTAACTACCAAGCGGGCAGTTGAAGGCTGTCTTCCATTTGTCGCCCTGCTTGATCCGGACCCGGTAGTACGCCTCGCGCAGGTCCAGCTTGGTGAATATCTTACTCTGTGCCAGATGGGCCAGGAGGTCCTTCATCAAGGGAAGGGGGTACATGTGTTCAACACACACCCCATTGATGCCTCGGAAGTCCACACACAGCTGAAGGGAACCATCCTTCTCCTTGAACAGGACCGGCGCCGCGATCCGCGAGCGGGCAGGTTGGATGAAACCCCTGGCCAAGTTCTGGTCAATGTAGCGATGCAACTCCTCCAACTCCCGGCGTGTCATTTCATACATACGTGGCTTAGGCAGTTTTGCCCCCAGCATTATGTCAATGGCGCAGTCAGTCGGCCGGTGGGGCAGCAGAACGTCGCACTCAGGTTCGCCAAAGACCTCAGTGAGGTCGGCATACACAGCCGGAAAGCTGGTCCCCTGCCCTGTGCTGACCTGGGCCGCCTTCGCCCCTCCGCTGTCTCCCTTAGCGCCTCTGGGGTCCTGGATTGGTGGCCAGGGACCAACTCCCAGGCGTAGGTGACAATAACCGCCCTCCCACCAAATCGTTGGGTCCCACTTGTCCAACCATGCGAGCCCTAGGATCACTGCCTCAGTCATGGAGGGGACCACAATGAACCGGAGGACCTCCCAATGGCCCCCCATCTCCATCCTCACAGGTTCTGTTATGAGAGTGGCTGGAGCCCCCCCCAGAAGGGACCCATCCACCTGCTCGAAGCGGATCGGGTTAGCCAATCGCCTGACCCTGATGCCGACTTCGGCTACCACGTCCTTACTGATGAGGCAACGGGTACACCCGGAGTCGATCAAGGCCTTATACTCCCCCCTCTGACCCGTTTGTGGACTCGTTAGGGTGATAGGGATGGCAAAGGGGCATACCGGCTGACTCACCATGGGGTCTTCGGCGGAGTCATCCGCACTGTCATACTCCGCCAGCTGGTATCTGGTGGCGGATGTTGCTTCTCCCCCCCGTCAGAGGCGACCGTCGGGGGGGTGTCTCCTTCCGGTTGCTGCACTGCCCGTGACCGTTCCGTGGCCCTCTTGGGTGTAGGTCCGGATTTCCCGGGGGTTGATGAACTGCCTCGTGGCACAGGAACCGGACACTGCCGCCCGATGCCCTGGTTGGTTGCACCGAAAACAACGGAACGTCGGCCGAGGAGGGGGACTGGAGGACCCCGGTACTAGAGCTTGGGCCCTACGGCCGTCGTCTATGGGTCTCTCCGCTACCCTCCGGGGTGCGAGCAGATCCTCCCCCCTCCTCTGGAACTCCTGCAGTCCTGTGTCCAGTTTGGCCACCACCTGGAACCGCTCCTGGAGCCGGTTCGGAACACCCCTGACGACACATGCCTGGCGTAACTCCCGGTTCAGGCCTGCTCGAAAGTGATGGACCAGGAGACGTTCTGGCCAGGATCGTAGTCTTCCGGCCACCCGTCGGAAGTCCCGGATGTACTCCATGGCGGACCGGCCCCGCTGCTTCAATGCCAGCACCTCCGCCTCGGCCCACTGGACCTGGGAAAGATCCTCGAATCTGGATCGTAGTGCTTCCAAGAAGAAGCCGGCGTCAACCAGCTCCCGTGCGTGGTCGCTATAGAGGTCCGCCGCCCATGCTGCTGCCTCGTCCTGCAGGCTCGCCGTCATCGCCATCACCATTGCCCATTGGGATGGATAGAACTGGGCATTTCAGTCCAGGTGGCTGATGACGTGGCTAAGGAACATTGCTAGGCGGTCCGGGTTCCCGTCGAACGTCACCGGTATCGGCGGCGGACCCCAAGCCAGCCCCGGACCCCATGGCCCCAGAGGCGGTCCTGCTCCTCATAGGCCGTCACCCGTAGGGGAGAACCGGTGGTCGCCGGGGCCTGCCATCTGCCAGTCCGGAGCCCCAGACGACCCCGCTGTCTGCCTGGTGGGTAACCCAGGCGGATCTGCCAATAACCTTCCCTCCCGTCTTGGCCGAGACTGAGCTGTTGGGATGCTCAGGGCAGGGCCCCCCACCTGAGGAGTACCAATACCAGGAGAAACCCGGAACCTTGGGCTGGCCAGATGGAATCGAGGTGGCTCTGTCGGAGCTGGCTGCGTCTGAGCTCGAGACCAAGGTGCCATCCCATGGCCAGCCTCCACCCTTGGCCATGAGGGAGGGTCCAGGTACCCCACCTCGCCAAACCGATCCCGGAGGATGTCCATCGTCTGTCTTCCGGGCGCCGTGGAATAACTCCACTCCTCCTCATCTTCCTCCGTAAGTCGCCTCTCCCTCCATTCCGTTAGGGGTCCCCCGGCACCGGGCATCCTCTGACTCTGCCATAGGCGTTGGTGCTGCAGCTCCGGCTGGCTCAACCCCCTCTGCCGCCGGGGCGGCCCCTTGTGTTCCCTCTGCCATTCCCTAAACAGCACAACAGGAATTGGAAAAGGTGAACAAGAGAGTTCAGCGCTAACTTACTGTCAAGACGTCCTCCTCATTGCCCAGGAAAGAACCAGCAGGCAGGTACGGGTGACAAACAGTTTTAATCCGTACAGGAAAAAGTAAGCGCTAGGAGTGAACTGCTCCCAGCGCTTTACATAGCCTCTCCATGCTATAGCCCCACCCCCCAGTCCGCAAGCCAGCATCCGGCGTGCAGAGCTCATAAGCGGCCAGCTGGACATCGCTTCCTTTCCACGCTCCGGATGGCTCGCAGGTCCCAGGCAGGCTTCCAGTATCCAGCTCGCCAGGAACCAGGTAGCCCCTTCCCTTGTTCCGCCGCCTCCCGCGGCACCGCGCTGCCCGTCCGTGCCTCGCGCCATGGCCTCCGGGGAGTCCCCTCCTCACAGACGCGGGGATTCCCCTCGTCAACGCGCCGTGGCGCCGGAGAGCTGGCAGCATCCCGGCGCTGTCTCTCACGTCCGCAGACGCGTTCCCAGCCATCGGCAGTCCCGACAATCCCGGCAGAGGCTCCAGCCGGCGAAGAGGGTGGCTGGGAGGCCGCCGCGGCGCCGAACTCCTGCGCCCGTCAGCTGGCGGCTCCCCGGACCCGGGTCCAGTCCAGGCGGCAGCAGAGCAGGCCGTGGTGAGTCCTGGTGGTGGTCCCGGCCGGCGAGGCGGTCGAAGGGGAGGCGGCGGTCCGGCGTGAAGTCCTCCCCCTCCTGTGAGTGTCGGGCCCATGGGGCTCGACACCGTGTCTTTGGAGCGAATGGCTCCGTTTCCAAGCGCCCCATAGGTGCCCAAACACTTTTCACCTGGATGGAGAACTGACAGAGACTGGAAGCTTTGTCTGCTTGCAAAAGGAAAGTGTGTGTCAGACAGAGGGAGGTGGCAGGGGAGGCTTGTGTGGCCCGGTCCTTTGGCTTCCCCCGCCTGTCTGAGCCACTCTCCTCCTTGCCTGAAGGTGTGTTCCGCCGGCACTGCCCTCGCCTCCTGAGCGTCTACCCTGGGAAGCCCTGTAAGCCGTTGCGGCCATGGGCAAGCAGATAGTGGGAGGGAGTGGGTGGCCGGCCACAAAGTCAGACATCCCCCGAAAATAAGCCCTAATGGGTCTTTTGGTCCAAAAAAACAACAACGACCGGGTCTTATTTGGGGGGAAACACGGCAGTTCTATTTTGCATTACCTGGGGGGATAATGCTGAGGCTTGCTGTTTGAATAGACAGGCAGAGGCTTGACTTGTTAAGCTTCAAACTAGAGAAGTACATTGCTATTTCTACAGTTACTGTCCTGATTTGTCTGCAGGGTTGAACCATGATATAGAGCAGGGCTTAGTAAGCTATGGAAAATGTGGAGGAACTACAACTCCCTAGATACCCTATCATTAGCAGTGGTGCTAGATGGGATTGTAGGAGTTCATTGACGGCTGAAGGACCCAGTTCCAGTCCCCTGATTTAATTCTATATGGATATGTAGATGTATTGCATCTGTAACTGAGAATTTGCAATCGACTTTATGGTTGTGAATGCATATTGAGCACACCAGGTTGGGGAAGGTTGCTTTTGTTTAATTAATGTATGTTATCAGCAGCTGTATGTTAGCTGCAGCACAGAACATGGATTAGTCTTCCCAAATTCAAAGTATAATTATTAGGGCTATCTGTTCAATTTCCTGCATGACAAATGTTCATGGTAAATGTTAGTGTTCCGATAACCTCAGCATAGATGTACTTTTTTGGAAATGAAAGGTAAGAAGAAATTTCAGTTCAGTAAAACAAAGAAAAATAATTGTCTCATTGGCAGGATAATAATTATTATAATCTTTCTACTATTACTAGTTCCTGCTTAAAGCTGCATAAATATTCACAAAATGAAGACCCCACTTGCCAAGTGAACCATTCAGCCCTATTTTTTTTTTAATGTATCAGTTTAAATTAGCAACCTTCAAAATAATCACAACACTATTCTCTTGTCCTCTCTCTCTTCCTACTTCATGACAACTATTTTTTATTTTTACAGGTGAGAAAGTTCCGGACCCTGACAGAATTGATCATGGATGCTGAAGAACATGTGAAAAACCCATACAAAGGCAAAAAACTGAAGGTAGGTGTTGGCTTTAAGGAGGATATGGTCAGCTAAAGAACTTTCTCTTAAATCAAGTTGTTGCTTTTGCCCAAATGGCACAAATTTTGATACGTAACTCCAGTATTTCTTAAGACTCAGATGTGCTTCCATTTTCTTTTTTCTGGTTATTTTTTAGTAATGGATTACAGGGAGTCATAATTGGTAACATGCCACACTCCATGGATTTACCCATAACTTTCTCAGCAGAGCGTATTTACTTGTAATATTTATACCTCATCTACCCTCCAGGGGCTCAGGGTGGTTACATGACACTCCTTCCTCCACCCCAGCTCTGTGTGTCAGTTTGGGCTGACAGATAGTAACTGACTCAGAGTCACACAGTGAACTTTCTAGGCATCCTGGGTCCTCATCAGACGGGTCTATGACGACTCACTGCAGCCAGGTGGGCGTGACCAGGTAGGTGTGCCCATCTGAGTGCTGCCAGGTGGGCATGGGTGAGTGGGCGTGGCTGGGTCGACGCGAAGGATTAGGTGCAGCCTAATCCTTAGGGCGGATGACTCGGGGCGGTTGGGTGAGCGTGGCCAAGTAGGTGCAGAACAAGTTGCCACGGGCAATGGGAGGTGGAGCCAACTCGGCACCCCGCCAAAACAAAAATCACCCAGGGACTTGCTGGCAAACAGGCAGCAGGGAAGCGGCAAAATTTGAAAGGCAAAGGATGGATTTCCCCCTCCCCCTTTAGAGAAAGGCTCCTTTTTTCTTGCTGCTTCCTGAGCAGAGATTGCTATCTCTGGCAGGGAAGGGGGGGGCTGGATTCCTCCCCCCCAATTTGGTGAAACGGAGCAT
This sequence comes from Azemiops feae, assembly GCA_023970755.1. NCBI lineage: Eukaryota > Metazoa > Chordata > Lepidosauria > Squamata > Viperidae > Azemiops > Azemiops feae. Next base: position 30,368 of record JALGBA010002348.1, read on the forward strand.
TTTTGCTCTGCTATGTGGCAGGGAAAGGAGGGGCTGGATTCCCCCCACCAAATTTGGTGAAATGGAGCATTTTTGCTCTACTATCTCTAGCAGGGAAGGGAGGGGCTGGATTTCCCCCCCAATTTGGTGAAATTTTACTCTGCTATCTCTGTCAGGGAAAGGAGGCTCTGAATCCCCCCCCCCAATTTGGTGAAATGGAGCATTTTTGCTCTGCTATCTGGCAGGGAAGGGAGGGGCTGGATTCCCCCCCCCCCTGCAATTTGGTGAAATCGAGCATTTTTGCTCTGCTATCTCTGGCACGGAAACGAGGGGCTGGATTCCCCCCAATTTGGTGAAACGGAGCATTTTTGCTCTGCTATCTGGCAGGGAAAGGACGGCCTGGATTTCTGGCAACGAAGGGAGGGGCTGGATTTCCCCCCCAGTTTGGTGAAATTTTGCCCTGCTATCTGGCAGGGAAGGGAGGGGCTGGATTCCTCCCTCCTCTCCCCCCCCCCCCGCAATTTGGTGAAATCGAGCACTTTTGCTCTGCTATCTCTGGCAGGGAAAAGAGGCTCTGTATCCCACCCCAATTTGGTAAAACGGAGCATTTTTGCTCTGCTATCTCTAGCAGGGAAGGGAGGGGCTGGATTCCCCCCAATTTGGTGAAACGGAGCATTTTTACTCTGCTATCTCTGGCAGGGAAGGGAGGGGCTGGATTCCCCCCACCAAATTTGGTGAAATGGAACATTTTTGCTCTACTATCTCTAGCAGGGAAGGGAGGGGCTGGATTTCCCCCCCAATTTGGTGAAATTTTACTCTGCTATCTCTGTCAGGGAAAGGAGGCTCTGAATCCCCCCCCCCAATTTGGTGAAATGGAGCATTTTTGCTCTGCTATCTCTGGCAGAGAAGGGAGGGGCTGGATTCCCCCCTGGTGACATTTTGCTGTGCTATCTCTGGCAGGGAAGGGAGGGGCTGGAATCCCCCCCCAAATTTGGTGATACGAAGCATTTTTACTCTGCTACCTCTGGCAGGGAAGGGAGGGACTGGATTTCCCCCCCAATTTGGTGAAATTTTGTTCTGCTATCTCTGGCAGGGAAGGGAGGGGCTGGATTTCCCAATATGGTGAAATTTTGCTCTGCTATCTGGCAGGGAAGGGAGGGGCTGGATTTCCCCCACCCCAATTTGGTGAAATGGAGCATTTTTGCTCTGCTATCTCTGGCAGGGAAGGTAGGGGCTGGATTCCCCCCCCCCCCCAATTTGGTGAAATTTTACTCTGCTATCTGGCAGGGAAGAGAAGGGCTGGATTCACCCCCTCCAATTTGGTGAAAAGCAGCATTTTTGCTCTGCTATCTCTGGCAGGGAAGGGAGGGGCTGGATTCCCCCCTGGTGACATTTTGCTGTGCTATCTCTGGGAGGGAAGGGAGGGGCTGGATTCCCCCCCCAATTTGGTGAAATTTTGCTCTGCTCCGTTTCACCAAATTGGGGGGGGGAATCCAGCCCCTCCTTTCCCTGCCAGAGATAGCAGAGGAAAAATGCTCCGTTTCACCAAATTGGGGGGGAGGAATCCAGCCCCCCCCTTCCCTGCCAGAGATAGCAATCTCTGCTCAGGAAGCAGCAAGAAAAAAGGAGCCTTTCTCTAAAGGGGGAGGGGGAAATCCACCCTTTCTCTTTCAAATTTTGCCGCTTCCCTGCTTCCTGTTTGCCAGCTCGTCCCGGGTGAGTTTTGTTTTGGCGGGGTGCCGAGTTGGATCCACCTCCAGTTGCCCATGGCGACTTGTTGTGTACCTACTTGGCCATGCCCCCCGGCACCCCCTAGCCCACGGGTCGGCAACCCGCGGCTCCGGAGCGGCATGTGGCTCTTTGAGCCTTCTCCTGCGGCTCCCAGCCTCCTCCGCCATTTGCAGAGAGAGAGAGACAGAGAGAGGCACTTGCGCTTCCCTTCTCTCTCTCTCTCTCTCTCTCACTCACTCACACACACAGACACACACACAGACACACACACACACTGAGTGGGGGAAGAGGACTGGCAGACCAAGGGCAGGAGAGAGCCAGCCCAATAAGAATGTGTGTGAGCTTCTCCGAGAACAGCGTGAAGCCAGCTTGCCAGGTGAGCAGAAGATCGGAGAGAGGGGGGGGAGAGAGAGAGGGAGGGAGACAAAGAGAGGGGGAGAGAGAGAGAGAGAGAGAGAGAACTCATGCACAGCAGCCTCTATTTCTTTTTAATTAAACTCTTCAATCAAGCTCCCCCCCCTTGCGTGCACGCGCGCGCATGTTTTGCGGCTCCCAGTGTTTTCTTTTCTCTGGGAAACGGGTCCAAGTGGCTCTTTGAGTGTTTAAGGTTGCCGACCCCTGCCCTAGTTAGCCACACCGACGTGATTGCGTCCACTTGGCCATGCCCATCCACCCGCCCCGAGTCATCCGCCTCGAATGGGTTGCACCTAATCCTTCGCGTCGACCCAGCCCCGCCCACTCACCCATGCCCACCTGGCGGCACTCAGATGGCCACGTCTACCCGTTCACGCCCATATGGCTTCAGTGAGTCCTCCCATTCCCTCATCAAACACCTTAACAATTACATCAGATGTTCCCCTACTGTGGATGTGCACATGGATACATAATTGTATATTTGTGTTTCAAGTGTAAGCTTTGCTAAAAGCTATTAAGATCATTCCAATTCATGTGAATAGGAGAAGTTTAGAAAGGTCCTAAGTATGTGCATAATTCTAAATACCATCTACCAACACAGTAGCTATTTTATATTGATTAAAACAGAAGTATTAAATAATAAGCTATTCATTGTACAGTATTGGTAAAAGTGGATGATGTGAATATTGAGAGTCACAAGTTTATCGGAGGTCACATTGTGACATGAGATAATGCCACTAGCATGTACAATTTTTGAATATAGTTTGTTATCTAAGTATTATGGGGCAGGGGCAGGGTTCCATTTATTTCTGAATTAAAGATAGAAGCAAATATACCTTTAATAGACATTGCTCTTAGAGTGTGAAACATTGAAAATGACTCATACCAAAATGTATGCCAAGAAAGAATTGTTACAATTATGTTAACAAGCATGTTACAGTATTTATTAAAACTGATTGAAAGCCAGGGTGGCCATGCTTGAATGTAAATCATAAAAAAAAAACCAATTTCATGGAGCTGGCATTTCCCCCACAATCAGATGCTGTTAGTCTTGTCCCATTATGCACATTAAAATTAGTGAGATCTTTCCTCTTCCTTGTAAGGATTTGCATGGCGAATTACAGTTTATGTCTGCATAATCCATTGCTTTGGCATTCCATTCTTCTAATCAGCGGACGATGAAGAGAATGTATTTCTGCCGCCTCTATTTGAAATGTAGCTGAACTTGTTCAACATTTTCCTGGTGAAGACATTCAACAGAATAACTTTGCCCTTCATGCCTTGTTTGAAATCCAGAATATTAATTTGTGCAGAATTAATAAACATGATGGTGGGTCTCTCTGAGGACAGATAAACTTGGTTTAGGTAATCTCCCTACCCTATGCCTGCTCATAATGTTTCTTTGTGTGGGTCTTTGCAAATGGTACTATATTGTCTAACTCAGTGGTTCTTAACCTTTTTGAACGAATCGCCCCCTTGAGCCAATGAGGAAGTTGTCATTGCCCCCCTCCCCCAACATAACCTCTCAATCACAACATAGGAAATAATTCTTCAATTTATGCAAATACTTTTTTTTGTTTTCTTTAAAATTGTCATCAGGACATATCGATGCAAATAATTTATTTCCAGTCTTTTTCCCATATCTCAACTGTGTGAAAAATTTTGGTGCCACCCGTCACTTTATTCCCAAACTTCGTGAATCATGTATTTCATTATTATCTTATTTATTCAAGACACTTAAATGTAATGACCACTGAAAACAAAATTCAATTGCAAGAAAGTGAAATGCCCGAAAAGAAAAACTAAGAATTTCAAGACGAAAACTCTGAAACTAAATTAAGATTCGAGGAAAGTATATATAGTCACACACACTGTAAAAAGGATTAAAAAGACACAAAGAAAATATAATATCGAACTGGAGTGCACGCTAAAAAAGTACAATACAAAGAGACACACAAAATGTTTTACAGAGCACAACAAAAATTCAAAAACGAAGCCAAAAACTCAAACTGGAACGTGAAATCCAATGCAAGCAAATACAACGATAAAAGCTCAGACAATTATTAACGAAAAAAATGTATGTACACAAAAAGCAAAAAAAAAAGAACATCAATGGCTGCCTTGTGCTTGGTGAACTGATGCCAATTTCTTGATGTCTGGAACCATTTTTGTTAATTGCATTCTTAAATCACCGCGCTCAGAGATCTTCAACATGTACTGAATGGAAGTACATTCAGTACATTCTGTACTGAAGCTAGCTGGAGGAACATTTGAAAACACAATTCAATCCACTAATAGTGAGTGATCTGATGTTTTTGTACGACAAATATACAGCGATTCACTGTACGAAAAAGTCTCAAAAGTATCCCCAAAACCTCTCGCTCCATTGCCCCCATATTGCCCCCTTTTCATTCCTTCACCCCCGCGTCGCCCCTTTTCGTTCCATCGCCCCCCTGAAAAACAAAATTGCCCCCTGGGGGGCGATATCGCCCAGGTTAAGAACCACTGGTCTAACTGAACACTTTACAAATAATTGTTGGATGAAATCTGGATAGGGGAATTTGCCTTCATTCTATGATATATTACAGAAAACCAAAACAAGGAAATTCTTTGTTACTTGTACAGTGGAAGGTGGGCATTAATTGTCTGGACCAGGAAAAAAAGATTTGAATGTGTACAGGTATTCCTTGACTTAAGACCACAACTGGGACAAGAATTTCCATTGCTAAGCAAGGCAGTTATTAAGTGAGTCATGGCCAATTTTACAACCATTTTTGTCATGTTTTTTAAAAGAATCACTCCAGTTAAGTGAATCACACGCTCATGAAGCAAATCCAGCTGCCCCCATTGACTTTGCTTGTCAGAAGCCAGCTGGGATGGTTATGAATGGTGATCACATGAACCTGGGATGCTGAAACCATCATAAATACATGACAGTTGCTAAGCACATGAATTTTGATCACATGGCCATGGGGGATGCTGCAGTGGTTGTAAGTGTGAGGGCCAGTTGAAAGTCACTTGGTTTTGAAGTGGCTATGTTTTCAGGTGATTTCTTGATGTATCATTTGAAAGTTCTTAAATATAGCAAATCACATTGTTCTTGAAATGTTTTGGTAAGTTTTGATAATGAGTTCTGGAAACAAGCTGAAGTCCAAATAGCTCCACCCCTAGTGTCTTGCATGTATCATGGGCTCTGTTACAGGAATCTGCTGCTTAATTTCTGCAGCCCTGTATACCCAAACCTCTTCTCTTAGACAACTACACTGAATTGCTCCATTGGCAATTACATTGCATGCAAGATATTTAAGGCACAGCTATTCCAAACCCAGTCTCTATGCTGGATTTAAGTCATTTTCAGATTACTTGAATCTGAAGGAATCCAGATGGAGCTATTCCTTACTGTGCCTGCCTGAACAGCTGACAACCTGACTGCTTTCCTTAGAACATTGCAAGAATACATACAAATCTATTTTATCAGTTTTGCAAGAATAATGAATAATAAATACACACTCTGCAAACTTGGAAACATTCCTAGACATCAAACATTAAAAAGCTGCAGTATTTAATTAAAAGTACAGTATTCAGAGGAAATTATGTATTTGCTGTCCAGTTGAGGGCTATTCTTTTTCCAGGTGACAGGGCTAAAGCCCAAAGTAAGTGTTACTTTTTTTTTCTTTTTGTGATGCTGCTTCCTTTTTCTGCCCACATAGGTGGGACATAGTTTCTTGAAGGTCTGAACATAACAAAACAATTTAACTTGTAATACTTTGATTATTTAATATACCTCATATTTTCCTATGTTGCTTTTTATAGTAGGAAAGTAGAAACCATAATATCTAATACTGTGGCAAGAAAAATAGAAAAAAGTACTTAAGAGGTCTACATACTGTTTAAAATCAAAAATAAAATAAAATTAAACATTAACTTATTATATTTAATTTTATATATCAGTGGCCAATATTTAACAAAAGGAGTCAATAGCAAGAATTAATAAAAATGGCAATCAAATTTGGAAGACCTATCTTTATGGCAAAAGAGACAAGATGTATTTTAAAACCTAAACTTCAGAGACAGTATAAATCCATGTGTAGGACTATAATTCATCAACTGTTCTCATGTCCAATTCTGTGTCAGTTATTCTTTAAATGAAGGGGCGGTTTTTGTTTTTTACATTGATGCATATTAACACAATTTGGACTGCCATTCTTCTAGAGAAGGAATTCTATATGATCAAATTTTCATTTTTTTTCAGTTTCAAGCAAAAAGTCCAGAAGCAGTTTCCAGGGGCCACAGGTTTCTTTATTGGTTATGAAATGATAGTGGAAAACTAGTTCTCAATCCCATTTTTTAAGAAAGACTGACTAGTGGCATAGTTATTAACAGGTATTACAATTAACAGCCCCTGAATTCCTACAATGCTCACTGAAGCTTGGAGCCTCTACAGTAATGAAATGTTTTGCATGATTTGTAAAAAAAAATGCAGTTTAATGGAACACTTTTCCAATTTCTTGCACTAATGATGAATGTTAAATTCAGGATTCTAGTCATACCTTTAGGTTTATAGTGTTGCATTTTGAATGTAGGAACTACTTTATGCCAGGATGATTGGTTCATTTAGTCTAATATTGCCAACTCTGATTGAATCTTGGTCTTCCTAGAATTGGAGATACCACAGGTGCTTTACATGGAGATTTTGGGCCAGTCACTCTCTCAGGCTAACCTACCTTGCCAGGTTCTTGTCCTAGGAAAATAGAGAGGGGGACACTATACATGTCAACTTGAGCTCTTGAATGAAAGGAGAGAAATCTAATAACTAATGTGTAGCAATAATAATTAGGAATTGAAGGTACCAGTTGGTGGCAACTTGTGTTTGATAGCATACAGTGGGCTTCCCTAGCCTGGTGCTTTCCAGATGTGTTGGAAAGTGATTGGGAATTCTGGGGGTTAGAGTCCCAGCCCATGAAGAGATGCATGGTTGGGAAGGCTGTGATAGACTTCAATGTTTGCTGGCCTGCCTTACAAAGGTAACCTACCTCAGCCTAGGAACAACTAGTTTAAAACAATAACAAAAAGCAATGACAGAACAGACAGACATTTAAATTCTTTATATTTTATTTATTATTTGATTTGATTTGTGTGCTGCCCATCTCCTCTAGAAGCAACTGAATCTTCAGAAGTAGTTGTATTTCTGTGTGTGGTCACATAGAGATGTTAAGCTGAAATAAAGCTTACATTAGATCAGTGGAGTTTCATGGTTGAGTTTAATTGAAGGTGTTACTTAAATATGCTATCACCTTATTCCAAATTCTTGGCTCAGCTCAACTTTTATTGAAAACAAATGTTATAAACAAAACACACAAGAAGATTAAGTAAAACCTTGCTTTTTGTGGGAAAACAAATCATCTCAAAATATTTTTTCCTTATTTACTTTCTTTCCTGCCCCTATTCAGAAGCATCCTGACTTCCCAAAAAAACCTTTGACTCCATATTTCCGTTTCTTCATGGAAAAGCGAGCAAAGTATGCTAAGCTACATCCAGAGATGAGCAATCTGGATCTAACCAAGATTCTCTCAAAAAAATATAAGGAGCTCCCCGAAAAGAAAAAGGTGAGCAGTACATATTTAAGAATGTGGTAAGGGGTATCAGGAGTGGCAGATTTCCGTAACTTCCAGTAAAGCTCTATGCAAGTAAGAGAAAGAGAAAGGAAAAAGCTAGTATTTTCTTCTTGGGAAACATAGTACCTACAAATTACATATCTGGTGCTTTCTGCAAAAAGGGTATTCCCTTTCTCAAGGGCTCTGCAAATGTGTTACCATTGTAAAGCAGAAATTATGAACCTTAGAATGAGTTTATAGGACAATTTCTTTAGACTGTTGTTTAATAATGGCTGCAGATTGTTAGGATCTTGAGCTTAAAGCTAGATGCTTTCCTTGTGAAGGGCCTGTTTTTATTCCTTTCTGTTCTAGAATAACCCTCCCATGAATTGGTTGTAACCTTTATATATCTGGGTGGCAAAGTGGGTGACTAAAGGACCTTGACTCTACTGGCCTGCTGAATTGGCACCACTTGACATTTAGTGAACAACTTCTGATGGCTTGAGGTCTGCACCATGTTTTGTATAGCATGTTGAGATCCACACTTCAAAAATCAGCTGGTGTATTGTACAGTTCATTTTGAGTGGCAGAATTTTAAGAGATGATATAGATGTCTAAGCATTTGCAAGGTGCCTCTTTTGTCTATTAAAATCCCCCTCTACAAGTAGTCCTCGACTTACAACTGGAATTGAGCTTGGAATTACGTTTGTAAGTCATGGCAGTCATTAAGCAGGTCACCATGTGACCATGCCCAATTTTCCAACTTTTTTGCAGCACTCATTAAGTGAACGCCACAGTTATTAAGTGAATGCTGTAGTTGTTAAACGAATCCATTTTATCCAATGGGTGTTTTTTGCTGGAAACTGTCAAAAACCAACAAAAATCCGCAGGACCTTGCAAAATGCTGTAAATATGAGCCGGTTGCCAAGTATCCAAAATGTGATCACCTGACTGCAGTGGGGAGGGGGTATGTGGCCATCAGAACTCTGGAACCAGGTTGCAAGTACCTTTTTGGAGATCTATCGTAACTTGGAATGGTCGCTACATGACCAGTCATTAAGCAAGGATTACCCATATACAAAAAAGAAACTAAAGAACAAAAGTTCAAAATATATTTTTGGCCCTATTACTTCTGGGGCCACTAAAAATAGGCTGCATGGAACTCCAGGGCCATAATTTCTGCATCCCTATTTTAAATGGTAACAGCACAGAGCTCTTTCCTGATCATAAAAGAAATGCAGAAACCAGGGAAAGATACAAGTGGAGTCAGCTCAGTGTTAGTGCTGAAAACAGTAGGAAGTTCCTCATAAGAGGTTGGCTTTATTTTATTTGCTTTAAAAACAAACAAACAAAAAACCTTACCTTTATGAACATAAGCCTCCTTTATCTGAGTTTCTGCTTAACAAAATGGAAAGCAAGATAACATTCTAGAGAACTGGTATATGCAAATGTGCCACAAACCTAACCTGTATAAGCCTTGCTGACTGCAGGAAAGATTTCTGAGTAGAGGAGCATTTAAAATTCACACAGTTCTTGCTCTGAGCTATGAACTCAAGATGCTACAGCTGTAAAGTTGCTTAGTATTTTGAAGGGACCTGCCTAGATAGAATCAGGAAATGGTTGATGCCTATTTGCCAGCTTGTCTGTTGTTGGTTTTTTTGCCAATTTTCCAACATTGAATAACGTAAGGTCCTTGTCCTGTCTGGAACCCAGAAAGAAAGTATGATAGCATAGGGGGGATGTTTGTAGTAGACTGTTCACTTTCTCCATCCAGTTGACCTTCAGGGCAGAATGGAAGTATACTTGCTTGGGACAGTTTAGCTCTGCATGCCAAGAAATTAAACCTCTCATGCCATTCCTGCAGACAAGGAGCAGTCACAGGGCTCTGTGGAAGACAAGATAGGCATTTTGTACACACAGACCATGTAACTGGGATTTCAGAACATAGAATTAGGGGAACTAGATATTCAGCATAAAGAGTCAAGAAATCTCTATCCCTGTTGAGAGGGCTTGTGTGCAAGAACTTCATATAGACACCACATACATAAATAGCAGCTGTGGAGTATTTTTCCTCTTTTCTCTGTTTTTTAGATGAAATATATTCAGGATTTCCAACGAGAGAAACAAGGCTTTGAGCGGAATCTGGCAAGATTTAGGTAAGAGACCTTAAGCAAAAATGTCTTGCTTGTGTCCATTAGCACTCTAAGGCTTCTCAGCTGTAGACTTCAGTTGCACACATTTACTGAAGTTGTTTTGAACTTCACTGTGACAGCTGCTTTGGTTCAGAGGTGACTTAGGAGAGAATGGAAAGAAGGCGTGTAGCTAGAAGGTTCCTTGGCTTCAAAAATTGTATGTTCTATAGCATAGGAACCCAATTTTTAAAAGACAGGTGATGGAATAAGAAAATCCATAAATGTATGTATTTTTAAGGCAGGTAAATATTTTCCATGTGAATATTTTAAAGCATTCATCTAAACCAGGGGTGTCAAACTGCCAGCCCACGGGCTGGATGCATCATAGCGAAACTGCGCCCACCCCATTGCCGGCAATGGCAAAAAAGTTGCGATACGTCACGTGACATTGCGAGTTTGACACCCCTGATCTAAACAAAAGTTGAACTAAACCAAAGATCTAGCTAAACAGCTGTTCATAGCTTAAGATATGTGGAGTCCAAAGTTGTTATACTATAACTCGCATCATTTGCAGACACATAAAGACATTGTTTGCACTTGTGAAAACTATAGACCACAACAGCTGAGGAGTCAAAGTTGGGAAAGGATAATGTAGACCAGCCAGATTTTCCACAATGCACAGCCGCCACCACCCTCCCCAGATTTAAAGGGAGCTTCCCTTTCCTGCTGTATAGCATGTAATTAAAGTTTCAGTTTCTGAAAAAAAAACCTCAGACAAATACCTTGGATGTACTGAGCATTTGTATTTACAGAATGTTTCTTGATAAGGGAAATATCTGAATCATGTAGGAAATTTGTCCCATTATCTAGCACAACAGCTGCTTGGATGATTTCTATTGGTCATTTCTGTTGGGTGATTGCTATTGAACTGGTTAGATAGTGTCATTGACACAGTAGGCATGAGTTTGAGCAGACTCAGGGAGACAGTGGAGCACAGGGGGGCCTGGCATGCTATGGTCCATGGGGTCATGAAGTGTCAGACACGACTTAGCGACTGAACAACAACAAATTGAACTGGCCTATCCAGTTGTTTAGCTTCCTCCTTTCTTTCTTTCTTGCTGGCCTTCATTGCCAGCCAGTAGACTTTTTTTTGGTGAACTATTGTATTCAACCCAGAGACCCATGTCAGTTGACTCTCCAAGAATGTCTGGATAGGGCCTTTGCCCTCACACTTTTCTTTTTGCCATGTCCCTGTCTTACTCTTTGTTGCTAGAAGTTTTTAGAGCAAGAGAGGAGGCTCCATGTAATTGTGGCAAGCACGGATATTGGCATTTTGTCAAATGATTAACAGCCCTTTAAAATGAGAGAGGGAGGAGGTAATGAAGAAGGTCAGGCTTGGAATTGACTATTGGAAGGGAGACCCACAACCCTCTTTTTCCATGTTTGGAGGATTGTGAGGGATCATTTTTTATGGAGAGAAAATAAGATTCTCCTACAGGTGAATTCATCCTGCAGTCGGGATTTCTTGGTATTCAAGAGTGGGGACTGGTACATAGGGCCTTAGGTTTATATGAAAGTGTGTTTTGTTAATTCCAGTATGGTGATACCTTACATTTTCCATCCTCTGTTACCATCCTTCCTCTGTGAAGGGAAGACCACCCTGACCTCATTCAGAATGCCAAGAAATCTGATATTCCAGAAAAACCCAAGACCCCCCAACAGCTCTGGTATACTCACGAAAAGAAGATCTACCTGAAAGTCCGACCCGATGTAAGTAGCTCTACCTTTATAAGTCTGAGATGAAGGTGGTGTGGGAGGCACACAGGGGTAGTGAATACAGATGGTTTACTCTAGGGCACGGGTCAGCAACCCGTGGCTCCGGAGCCACATGTGGCTCTTTCAGCCTTCTCCTGCGGCTCCCAGCCTTCTCTGCCATTTGCAGAGAGAGAGGCACTTGCGCTTCCCTTCCCTCTCTCTCTCTCTGTGTGTGTGTGTGTAAAAAAGAGAGTGGCCTCACGCTGTTCTCCCACAAGCTGACAAGCTTATTGGGCGGGGCTCAATAAGCAGGAAGCAGCAGGAAGCAGAAATCAGCAGCTCGCTCTCTCGCTCTCTCTCTCACACACACACTCACAGAGTGGGGGAAGAGGACTGGCAGACCAAGGGCAGGAGAGAGCCAGCCCAATAAGAATGTGTGTCAGCTTGTCGGAGAACAGCATGAATCCAGCTTGCCAGGTGAGCAAAGATCGGAGAGAGGGAAAGAGACAAAGAGAGGGAGAGAGAGAGGGAGGGAGGGAGGGAGAGAGAACTCATGCACAGCAGCCTCTATTTCTTTTTAATTAAACTCTTCAATCAAGCTTCCCCCCCTCCTGCGCGCGCGCACACACACAAGTTTTGCGGCTCCCAGTGTTTTCTTTTCTCTGGGAAATGGGTCCAAGTGGCTCTTTGAGTGTTTAAGGTTGCCGACCCCTGCTCTAGGGATTGGAAACGTTTTCAGCTCCAACTGCCATTGCATATTCAGATACTTCCTCCTCAAATAGCCCAATCCAGGGGGCATTTTTTTAATTGCAATTCATTTAAGTAGTCCCAAGTGCCTTTTAGAGTGTAGCGAGCCTCTGATTTACTTTTTCTTCTGAAACAAAAAGGTTGAAGGTCATCTAGTACAAATGAGCAAAATATACAGGATAGACAAAGAATCATTTTTGTGCTATCGAGTTCATTCATGGAACTCATGGCCACAAGATGATGAAGGTCACACTTACAAATGGCTTCTAAAATGTTAGATTTGTATAGAATTATAAATAGAATGAGACCAGAGAGAGATCACCACAAAAAGCCCTGTGGGTCACTAACTCCCATCTTTGTTGGAGGCATGGAAGGGAACTCTTGGAGGTGTGCAGAGACTTCATAAATGTTGAGTGTGATATGCTGCTCTTAGTGTTTGTTTGTAGTATTTGCTTGCTGTTTATATTAGTTTCCATAATTAACATTATCCAGACAGTGCTCCTTTTGGTGAGAAAGAGAAGGATGGAAAGAGAGTAAAGTCATAAAACCATTACAAATGGCCTACATGTGCTTGGAACCTTTTTTTAATACGTATTTAAAGCCAAGAATTCTTCGGAATTCTCATAATGGATTCTCTGCATATGCAGCAAATTATATTTTACTTCCCTGCAGGATCAAGGCTGTTTTAAAAAAACCATAAAGCGAATTCATCTTTCCCAAAGTTTAGTTTAATTCACTGCTGTACCACCAGGGTGAGCAGTGCTCCCTCCCCTTCCCCCATTTTTTCCCTTTGAACCTACCTTTTTTATTTCCCCCTCCCCACCTGGGTTTTTCAGGCCACCACGAAGGAGGTGAAAGAAGCATTGAGCAAGCAATGGTCTCAGCTCTCAGACAAAAAAAGGCTGAAATGGATTCATAAGGCTCTGGAGCAGCGGAAGGAGTATGAGGTAGGGAACAGTCAACCGTTCCCCTCCATCTTCTCCCCCATATGCTCAGCCCGGCCTTTTCGCAGCTGTCCAAACCCAGCCACACTCCCAAGAGCGGATTTGTGGGTGCCACTCCCTTTTACTAAGCTGGAAGGTAGTTGCGAAGCAACATCTTCTGTGATGTCTATGGAGATTCTCAATCATCCAGGTCATGGTTGTCCCAAAGGTGCTTTTTCCAAAAGGCAACTGGACTTTCTTGCGGTTTTTTTTGAAAACGTTTTGCTTCTCATCCAAGAAGCTTCTTCCGTTCTAACCGAGTTCTCTAACTTAGAGAACTCAGTTAGAACTGAAGAAGTTTCTTGGATAAAAAGCGAAATGTTTTCAAAGAAAAAAACAAGAAAGTCCAGTTGCCTTTTGGAAAAGGCACCTTTGGAACACCTGCTTCATCCATTAAGAGTTGAAATTGGTCAAGGTCAAGTAGTGGGTTCTCTTCTGCCTACCCCATCACCCTAGAGTCTAGGAAGGGCTTCTCCCCAAAGTTTCAGTGCTGTGTTAACCACCCTCTGTTGTTTCCAGGAAATGATGCGGGATTACATACAGAAGCATCCAGAGATGAACATTGAGGAAGGGACACCACCACGGTCCACCCTAACAAAAGCAGAGAGGCAGTTGAAGGACAAGTTTGATGGACGACCCACCAAGCCCCCTCCGTAAGTTGGCGTGGTAATATTAGGGAGGGCTTCTCCCCTTTCTTAAAACAGGTGAAATATGGAGATCCACTTTACATCCATTTGGTGTGGCTAAATGATCATGCAGTTGAATTTAGAAAAAAACAGATCCAGGTTTAAATCCCTGTCCCAGCACATCACATACTGGCTCTGTTTATTCAACACATTTAACTAGGTCACTAAAGACTTCATAGCTGCTATCCTTGATTAATGATAATGTTGATTAGGTGTTTGTGGTTTAATATATTGTGCCTAAATGAGGTTGCTGAAATAAAAAGCAAATGGCTTGGGAAGAGCAGTAGAATCCTGTGTGCTAGAACATTAAACTCAGTTCTGATAATCAAAGCCATGTTTAGTACAACCCCTGTGCCTCAGAATATTACCCAGATGACCCCAAGCAGTTAATTTTCTTTTGTACATGGGATGGGGTAGAGTAGCCACTCATCTCACCAATTATCACTCATTTTAATTTGAACTTCCACTGGACCTTCAATTTAAAAAGTAATAGGCTTACAATCAAATTTGATTGTTTAAAACCACACCACAGAACCACAATTAGGAAAAATAAGATAACATTGGGCACAAGGCATAACTAGTAAAGATTATTTTAAAAGTTTGAAAAAGATAAAGAGTGTTTCAACTGGCAATGAAAATGCATTAAAGAGGGCATTGGGAGAATATTTCAAAGCCTGACCTCTGCCTGTAGAATCTGGTGCAGGGACTGTATGTCAGTTATCTTCATGGGCAGAACGTGACTCTTCATTTCTCCTCCAGTTGCCAACAGTGGTCTAATGTTGCATTTAGTGTCTTCTGCAAGGAAGTAAAAATGTACAGGTTGGTGGGTACAGTGTTGCAATTCAAGCCCTTTCCTTTACACAAGAGGTGGGGCTTGCATCACAATATTGTGCCAACCATTTTGCAGATTTTCACACATACACAGCCTGCTGGCACTGAGATACTTCTTTACTTCATTAAGGGGGAGGAAATACTTATCCTTACTGCAGTGCAACTTAAAGAAGTCGAGGAGCCCTAGGAATTTATTTGAGCCCATTTTCACTTTCCAAAAATTGTTCCCCTTTCCATCCTTTCTCATGGAATAGGAGATTTGGTCTGTAGTCCCAAAAGGATGACAGTTTTCTTTCACTTTTATAGTGTTGTAGAATGGTGAATACCCACAACAGGGAGTCTAGGACAATTGAACATGGCTGCCTGGCCACACCCGCTTTACCGCAAGCCCACCACCGTAGCCAACCAATTGCGGGCATTTATCATTGGCTGGCACTCTGCTGGCTTTTTCCCCTGGCACTGGTCGCCCGCCACTAGTCCCCCGCCCCCTCTCCCAGGCGATTCGCAGAGGGACAATTTCTCCCCAGCCAATTGGCTATGTGGGACCAATAGCCGCCTGTCCCGGCAGCCAATCAGCTACCAGGAGAAGCTGAAAGTGCATAGGGGGAATGGCTTACCAGATGAATTTCCCCCTGGTCAGTTAGCACCCATGCAGAATGTGGCTGGCTTGTTGGGAAAGCCAATACAGGATATTGCTGCTGGTTGGGGAATGTTTTCCCTCACTGCTGCACCGTTCCTCGCTCGCGAGAGAAGATGCCCCAGTTTTCTTCCCACCAAAGTTTTGACTCATGCTTGCCTGGGCGGGTAGTTAAAGGGAAGCGTATGTGTGATTACCACCCCTCCTGCCGCTCCTTTCCCTCCACCTTGTGCACACACTAATTGGCTGGTTCTCCTGCACTTTTCTTCCAGTGCGAAAGAAACAAGCGGTTATGATCTCTTAAAGGGCCCGCCAAGGTTGAACACCTGCCCAGCACATAAAAGGCGGGAGGAGTGACTGATGTGCTCTTATTGGCTTGATCTAAATTAAACCAAGTTTTATTCCCCCCTTCCCATCAATGTTAGATCCAGCCAATAACAACAGGTTCTGGGATATTTGATTAACATTTGTTACTTTTCTGGTAAACTGCATAGCATATCTAAAGGAAGCAGAAGCCCTTGACTTGGAATTAAAATTTACCATCTGTACCTTTCATTTTCACTAGTCATCCCTGTGATTTACTGAGCGGGGCCAGGCAGGATGCAACGAGCACTGGCTGGAGGGAAAGGAGTGGCAGGAGGGATAGTAACGATGCGTGCACTTTCCTTTAACTACCCGCCCAAGCAAGCACCAGAATCAAACCTTTGGAGGGAGGGGAGAAAACTGGAGTGACTTCTCACACAAGTGAGGAACGCAGTAGCGAGAGAAAACATTCCACAGCCAGCAGTGAAACCAAGTTTTATTCCCCCTTCCCATCAATGGGAAAGTTTATCCACATTGAAATCACTTTCAAAACCTTGACAGTCTTCCTGTATCTTCTCCATGCCCCGAGGAATGGCTCCCACTATATAGAAATGAATTAGGAAAAATGAATTCTCCATACTATGCTTTAACTAATCTGTTTTCCTTGTTTGAATGAAAAGTACTGTTCTGTTTGATCATTTCATATACTGAACCATAGTTTGGATAAAGCCCCATTTGTCCATGTAGCTTAGGAAAGCTCTCACATAAATCTCCTTTATTTCTGGTGGAATAAAAACACAACTTTTCTTCTAACCCATCGTTTATGTTGTAGTGTATAATGAACAGTCATACTTCCAAGCTTGTGTGGAGGGTATTTCCCTACACACTCTTATTGCTGCAGTCTCCCAATATAAATTAGTATCCAAATGTGAATGAATCGAAATGTATCCTACTAACTATAACTATTGTTTTGTTGAGATGTTCCTCTGCCAATTGCCCGGGACGAGAGGGCGGGGGACTAGTGGCGGGTGACCAGTGGTGGGGGAAAACCGCCAGCAGAGGGCCAGCCAATGATAATATTTTATTGATTTTCTAATTTTACAATTAAACATTTAAAAAGCAACGTGGTGGCTGGGTAATCAATGATTCCATAACATACATAAATCTTTAGCAAAAATCTCAAGTTACAACATCAGATATTTCCTCTCTTTATCCCTTAATATCTACTATCTCATATTGAATTAATATAATTCTTATTGTTATCAACTAAGTAAAACCAGCTTTGTTACATTTATCAGTAATTTTGAACTTATACATATCTTAATTGTGTTTACATTCAATCTTATATACATCACTGTCCTGTTGTAGCTTTTTCCCCAGGCTTTAATTTCCCCTCAATATTCAACTTAACATTTGGTATGTTATAGTTTCTAAGCTTTAGGTAACTAGAGTTTCCCTTATCTCAACTTCTACATTTTCCTCTTTTTATAACAAAATCTAATAATCTAAATATACATCTTATCTATTTGCATATAATCTTATTCTATTTTAAAAATTCTTTTTTTTAATAATAATAAAGTTGGAAGGGACCTTGGAGGTCATCTAGTCCAACCCCCTGCTCAGGCAGGAAACCCTATACCGTTTCGGACAAATGGCTGTCCAGTCTCTTCTTAAAAACTTCCAGTGTTGGAGCATTCACCGCTTCTGGAGGCAGGTTGTTCCACTGGTTAATTGTTCTAACTGTCAGGAAGTTTCTCCTTAGTTCTAGGTTGCTTCTCTCCTTGATTAGTTTCCATCCGTTGCTTCTTGTCTTGCCTGAATAGCTGACTCCCTTTTTGTGGCCCCTGAGATATTGGAACACTGCTATCATGTCCCCCCTCGTCCTTCTCTTCATTAAACTAGACATATCAAATTCCAGCAACCGTTCCTTATATGTTTTAGCCTCCAGTCCCCTAATCATCTTTCTTGCTCTTCTCTGTACTCTTTCTAGAGTCTCAACATCTTTTTTACATCGTGGTGACCAAAACTGGATGCAGTATTCCAAGTGTGGCCTTACCAAGGCATTGTAAAGTGGTATTAATACTTCACGTGATCTTGATTCTATCCCTCTGTTAATGCAGCCTAGCACTGTGTTTGCTTTTTTGGCAGCTGCAGCACACTGCTGGCTCATATTTAAGTGATTGTCCACTAGGACTCCGAGATCCCTCTCACAGTTACTACTGTTGAGCAAGGTACCCCCTATACTATACCTGTACATTTGGTTTTTCACCATATTAAACCAAAAATCTATTAATCTTATTACACATCTTACCTATTCAGTTGTAATATTGCTTTAATTTCTAAAAAATTATCTATATTCGACCATCTTCAACCTTCTAATCAATAGTATAAAATCCCCCCTAATAAATCAAAACCCTAGTTTCTTTCAGCCTTACTCTGGCTTTTTTCCTTTGCCAACTAACCATCCATGTCAGTACTTTTAATTCATCAAACAGTTCTCCCTCTATTATTGTGTGTATTATTTGAGTTAAGAAAAACCATTTAATTACATTTTTTTTGGAAGAACTAGCCCCATTATATTTCTTTGATCGCCTCCCCATTATTCCAGTTTCCCACAGTTGTCCTAATAAGTTTATCTTCCATTCAGTCTGTTCTTCTTCCTTTTCCTCAAGTTTCTTCTGATTTATGAAAAAAATCTTTTCCATTTTCAATGTTGTCACTCTCTTTTCTAATTTCCCCGTTGGCTGGATCTGTTGGTCAGTTGGGTCCTCTGTCTTAATATTCAGTTATTCCATTTCTCCTGTTGCTTTCTGCATTGTTGGGTCTTTGGTTGTAGTCAAAATCTGGGTCTGTGTATTTAAGCTGGCATCTTGTTCCTTTATGTTGCCTCTCATTTTGTTACATGCTGAAAGAATGGTTTCATGTATTGATTTCAACATAGAAAGGATTTTTTCCTGATCTTCATCCATATTCTCTTGATAATGTATTAAATTAAGGATTTTAAAATCAAATGTTAAAAATAGTTTTTGTAGCTAGATGTGTGACATCTATTTCACGTGTTGCGAATAGTTTTATAGTGAAAATTGTTTGGCAGATAAGAATTTATAGTCCAAAGTATTCCATCATCTCGTGTAGTAACAAAGACTTCTCATGTAAAGAAATAGGAAAACAGTTTCCCACATATAATTCTGAAAGTCAATAAAGGTTTATCTTCATAGTTCAAACATGCCAGATAAACCGCCTTGCAGTTCCTTCTTTACAGCTGTGTTTCTCACAGGTGGTATGTCAAGGTCGAGAGGGTTTTTTCTAATTTCTGGGCTTCCAGCCAAGTCTCTTTTAAAAAGTCAATAACAAATTGTAATAACATATTTCGCCACAAGATGTCACCAATGCCGTTTAAAACTTTTTAAATCCCAAGTTTTAATAATAGTTTTTCAAGGTTTGTTTCTTTTCTTTTTAAATAAAAGCCAATATCTCCAGTAAGAATAGGAAAACTTTTAGTTTCCAAATTTCAAAGGTATATGCATCCAATTAAATTAAAATTGTTCTTATAATTGCTCTTTTCCCCTAGGTAGTCAATCGCCACTGTTCTTAGAGGGTGGGGTAAGAATTCCCTTCTCTCTCTCCTCACATGGGGAGAAATACTTTGGGCAGCTTTTGCAGGAAAAATATTTAAAGTCTTAAAGAGAAGATCAGATCTCACCCAGTTTCATCCGTGTTGCTTTAAAGGTGCTTGGTTGTAGTTTTGACTTCGGCTGTCATCAGCTTAATGACGAGCCATATTGCTATGGCCGGTCTTTTCCCTGCCGGTTTGAAGAGCTGCCCCGGATCAAGCGGGGGTCCTCTCCTTGCTCGTCGCCCCTACAGGGTGACTTTTGACCCTTTCCAGGGTCCCCCAGTGGGATAAAACCGGACGCTGAAGACGGAGCTCGCCTCCATGCGTCCGCCAGCGCTGCGATGGCAAACCCAATGATAAATGCCCACGATGGGTCAGCTGCGGCAGAGGGCCTGCGGTGAAGTGGGCACAGCCATTTGCCCACAGTTAATTGTCCCATTCCGTACAACAGGATGTAGGTACAGCAACAGATGCTCCTGTTCCTGTCCAGCTTTTGTTTTCCAAATGTTTGAGGTTAAAAATCCCAAATCATTCCAGCTGGCTTCTGAAAGGCTATTCAGAGAGCAGGCAAGTAGAATTATGGATGCATGTTCCTCCCTGCTCCTCCTCCTCCTCCTCCTCTTTCTGCAGTAGTTGCAATTAATATATTTGCCAGTGACAAACTATCTGTTCCTTTTCAGATTTGAGGTACATGTGCTCACATTCATTTTTAGTGTCTAGCTCAGTGTTTCTCAACCTCAGCCACTTGAAGATGTTGAAGACTTCAACTCCCAGAATTCCCCAGCCAGCATTGTTTCCCAGATTTTTAACAGTTCTCCTGTTTCATTAATTTGCTGACATCTTTTTGAGGGAGGGGGGAACTCAGGACTTTGGTGGGGGCTGTCTGTGCCTCTGAGGCCTCAAGTAGTGCACCTCTATTTTAAATTATTTATGAGAATCTCCTGAAGTGAACATTTGTAGCTGAAGTGGGAATTTATCTCCAAGGGTTATCATGGGAGACATGGAAATATTATCACAGGCATTTGAATGCTATTGCTTAGTATAGAGCAGGGGTTCCCAACCAGGGGTGCTTGCACCCCTTTGGGGTGTGAGACAATATTCCAGGGGTTGCAAAAACTTGGGTTTGGAAGTTTCAAAATTATTGTGCATATGCATAATTCGTTTTGAACTTTTGTAAGGGGTGCGAGAATATATCAGAAGCGTTCTAGGGGTACAGGGTATAGAAAAGGTTGGGAACCACTGGTATAGAGTGTACCCAGTACTAACTCAAAGGAACAGTACTACATAAAGAAACTTATTATTTTAGGAATAGTTACTCACTTTACTGTGCTGAGCTGATGGCAAACATGAAAGATGTCCCAAGCACAGAACGGATGGTGCTCTGCAGTCAGCAGTGGAAACTTCTTTCCCAAAAGGAAAAGGATGCCTACCACAAAAAGTGTGATCAGGTAAGCACAGCTGGAGGAGCAAGAATTAAAAATGTTTTCTGGAGACAAATAGTAAATCCGTTTCCTGATTTCTGATTCAACTGGAGTTAGCAATCCCACTGTTGATAGGGAAATATATTTGCTCACATTCAGAAATGCAATGTGATAGTCCTGTTCAAACTTTTGGAAATCTAGTCCAGTGTTCAAAATGCAAATATCTGTCTCTACAGGGTGCAGATAAATTGCATGCTGCTACACGTAATACAAATAATGTGTAAAACCTCATCAATTAGTTGGGCTAGTGACTCACCAAATCCTGGGCAAATGTGATGTTAACAGGCATGCCTTTGGGTGCCTGTCAGTCCCGTGCCATACTTGATTTTCTTTTAATTAAAAATAACAAAAGGGAGACAGACATGCTGTAGTACAAAGTGCCAGTCCCATTGTCGCCCTCCTCCTGATAATAATAAAGGACAGTGGCGGGCTGCTACTTTGGAAGTGAGACCACAAAAAAGACAGGTAAATGGTATATGGCAGGGAGGTGAGGCTAAAAATCTACCTGACTTAATTACACTCATTCAGCTGTTTTGTCCCTCATGGCAGCCATTTTGTGGAAGGACAGCCATTTTTGTGAGATGCCCCACAAAATAATTCTCAATATTACAGATATGCTGCCCATTATTGGAGATATTGCTGTGCTTTGTTTTGATGGTTGCTATTAAAAAGGAAAAAAGGAAAGGGAAAAGGAATAAGGGCCGTGGTGGTGCAGTGGTTAGAATGCAGTATTGCAGGCTAATTCTGCTGACTGCCGACTGCCGGCAGTTCGAGTCTCACCAGCTCAAGGTTCACTCAGCCTTCCATCCTTCTGAGGTCGGTAAAATGAGGACCCAGATTGTTGGGGGCAATATGCTGACTCTGTAAACTGCTTAAGAGAGGGCTGTAAAGCGGTATATAAGTCTAAGTGCTATTGCTATTGCTATCTCAAATCTGGGACTATTATGAACTCATTGATATGAAAAAATTAAGTTTGCATGAGTTCTCAAAGCAAAAGGGAATAGAGGAAAAAACTAAAATTCAGAGATTAAAATGCACCTCTTCTCCCCCACCCCACCCACCCCAATGGAGGAAGCTATGATGATGCAGGTTATACACTGAACAATGCAGGCATGTTAGTCATTGCAAGTTTCATCTTGCCTGTAGGACAGGAGTGTGCTAGTTGGGCTGCATCAGATGTGCTTAACATGTTGAGGACTGCACTTCAAAAGCAGGCAAAGCAGGATTTTTCTCCCAAATTTTTCTTTTAGAAAAAAACTGGACATTTTGTCTGCACACAGGCTAGGGGATTATGAGGACCATAAATATGCTGACTGGTTTTCTGTGTCTTGTCTTCTACTATATGATGAAATTCACTCAGCTGCAATCTAGTCTTCTCCATAATAAAGTCATCTCCTTTGGTTTCTCATAAAAACTGGGTATTTTCTCTACCCTTTTTTCCTTGAATTAAATACTTAAGACTGTGAATGGATACAGCTGTTTAATTTATGCCAGTTTGAATGTATTATCTATCAGAATATGTTTATTTTAGCTAATAGTTATATTAATCAGTCATATCAGTTATGATTATCTCACTTTTTTCAGCCTTGTTTAATTGACACTGAATTGAGAGTGATGCCTTGTTCAAACCCGAGCACACTGAAACCTCAAACAGCAGTAGTCAGTTTAGGATAATAGAAAGGATAAAAGCAGAGGAGGGTGATAGAGGACACCTGGTGCAAGGAATTGTGTAAGAAAAATAATTGGATAATTTTCATCCTGTTTCCCATCTTCCCTTTCTGGGGAAGGCTCTTAAGAAGGTGGTTATGCATCAGCTCCAGAGGTTCATTGATGAAATGGATTACCTGGAGCCTTTCCAGTCAGGGTTCAGGCCTGGATATGGGGTGGAAACTGTGTTAGTCACACTTTTTGATTAATTCTGGCAGGATGGGGGTAGTACGTCCATCCTCACTCTACTTGCTTTCTCGGTGGCCTTTGATACAATTGACCATGCTATCCTTCTGGAGCAGCTTCAGGGGTTGGGAGTGGGAAGCACTTCATTGTCCTGGTTCACTTCCTTTCTCTGTGGTCACTCTCAGTTGGTGTTGATAAGAAGTGAGAGGTCCAGCCCTTGTTTCCTGCTTGCCGTGGTCCCTCAGGGTTCAGTCTTCTATTTAAGTTCTACATGAAGCCTCTGGGCGACATCATCCACCGCCACCACCGGCTGAGATACCAATATGCCAATGACATCCGGCTGTATGTCTCAGCCCCATGGTGAGTTAAGTGATGCCATGACCACCTCCTTGCAGTGCCTGGAGGCTGTTAAGGTCTGGATGAGGAGCAACAGGCTGAAACTGAACCCTGGGAAGATGGAATGGCTCTCGGTTTGGGGTTCTTTGGTCCATGGAGAATTGCCATCTCTGGTCTTGGTTGGGGTGGCACTGCCCCAGACAGACCCAGTGCATAATCTGGGAGTCGTCTTGGACTCACGACTTCTGCTCAAAGAGCAGGTAGCAGTCATGGCCAGGAGGGCCTTTGCGCACCAGCGGGTTGTGTGTCATGCCCTTTCCTGGACCAACAATCCTTACTCAAGTTACCGACGCCTTAGTCACCTCCCATCTTGACTATTGCAACACGCTCTACATGGGGCTGCCCTTGAAAAGTATCTGGAAGCTTCAATTAATTCAAAATGTGGTTCAAAAGCCTATATTTGCACATACTTGTATTTGCACTCCTGCAGGAGCTGTATTGGCTGCCAATATGCTTCAGGGTCCAATTCAGGGTGCTGGTTCTCACCTGGCTTGGGACCAGGTTATTTGAAGGACTGTTTTTTCCCCGGTCACATCTACCCAACCCACCAGAGCGGGGAGGCAGGGAATGCTATGGGTCCCCTATCCCAAGGAGGTCCATCTAGTGGGACCAAGAAGAAAGTCCTTGTGTGTGGTGGCTCCCTCCTTGTGGAACATCATCCCTGCAAAGATAAGATTGGCCTCCACTTTGACACTCTTTCAAAAGGCCCTTAAAACGGCTTCCGGTTTGCGATCGCGGCGCCGGCGGCCAGGCGGAGAGAGCGCTCTCTCAGCCGTCTGGTTTCCCTCCGTCGGAAGACACTGAAAAGGGTTGAAAGTCGCCCTGGAGGGGCGACCACCGCTGAGGAGGACCCTCGACAGATCGCGGAAGGGCGGCAACCCTTCCGTTTGATCCGAGGCAGCTCCTTTGGACCGACAAAGAAAAGATCGGCCATTAACATGGCCGATTACCAAGCCATTCCAGCCAAAAGCCAAAAGCACTACTAAGCACGATGAAAGCAACGTGGAGGAATTGGGTGAGACCTTACCTTACCTTTCTTGCTTCCCAACTACTCTCCTGTAAAAGCCTTTGGAAATTCTTCCCCCCCCCCTCTTAATTCTGCGGCTTCTGCCTACTCTGGGAATATAAAGCTAAGGAAAACAAAAAAAAAGAACAACTAAACTAAACGACTAAATATTTGGACTTGTAATTTTTGGATGCCTGGGGTCCCAAAAGATTTCTATTCCTATAGAGACTTATTATTTTACCTATCTGTTAAGCTGGAAAAAAAAAAGAATATTTCTTTCTTCCTTTTTTAAACTGGATAAAAGCCTAACTTGAGTTTGGGAAAAGATTTTATATGTTACTGGGGAAATATCTTGTGGCGAAATATGGTACAGCAAGTGAATTTTTTTTTCTGACTGGGAGACTTGTGAGACTAAGATTTGTCCTTGACATTATCAAAAAAGATAAGAATTTGAAATAGCTGGGTGGTGAAAATAACTCTCTATAGTGGAGGTGGACATTTATTGACTTTTATCAAAAATAGCCTCCACTAAAGGACTATCTGTAAACACCACAGAAATGGAGGAATACCACCCACAACTTAACTACAAACTAAAAAATCCTAGAGACTACTGAGCTAATAAATTCCAGACTGAAAGATAAAGGCGCCACTTTAAAGCTACAAAATGCAGCCCAGACTTCAACTGATGAACTTACAACTCAAAAGGCAACAGAAGAAGAAGGAATTAACACTAAAGTGGACTTTAAAGAATACCAGCTACAACCTACTCAGAACCCTGATAACCAAACCTTGATTTCAACTAAAAAATCTGCAATTCTAACAGCAACAGAAACTGAAGAAAGCAACACTTAAGACGGAAGGTGCTGAAGACCTACGTACACAGTACATTGAGAATTTAGATAAACCAGACAACCAAACAACAACTACAATATTGAATATGACTTTTTATTTAAATCAGCTGAAACCGGAAGAAGAAGAAGAAGACCAGCCTGAACTCAGGACAAATATACTAAGCCAAATATGGAGACTCAAATTATTAGGCCAACAATATAATGACTATGAAGGGACCAGCTTCCTTGAAAAGTTGAAAACTGGATGGTCTCCCTTGATTCAAATGACATGTGTAGGAATGAAGGGAGATCCACCCGAGGATTTAAAGGCACTGCTATGGAAGCCTGCTTGGCACAAAAGGAAGGCCAGAGTTAGACTTAAAAAATTGGTTGTTTTTTTATGTGACCTTTAATGGAAGAGCCTAAAATTTCACTTAATGGGCTAAGGAGATTTTAAAAGACATTAATTGATTTAATATTTAGGATTTAGACCTATAAGGGAATAAAAATTAGTTATTAGAATAATAGTTTTGAATTATAATATAGAAGATGGATTGAGACGATAAAGGTTATTTTATTAGTAAGTGATGATATTAGGATGAGAAATAGAATATGATTGTGAAATAAAGTAAGAATTTATCTGAATAAATAATAAGTGTATCTTAGATATGATAACTATCTTGTAATGAACTAAGGGAACCGTGGGCTATCCGAAACTTAAATACTATGGACATTAAGCTAACTGGAATACTGTAACTGAAATTAGATAAAAGTTAAAAACAGGATATGGAGGCGTATAAGTCAAAAGATATTGATAAATGTTTCAACCGACTGAGTTATTTATAACTAGCAATGTATTAATTTGAATGTGATACAGTAACCAAGGGAAACAGAGAGGAAATTTTTGACGATGTAACCTGACATATGTATGAAAGAGCTTGTTATTGGACTATGGACTACCCAATCACCATGTTGCTTCCTTAATACCTGGAGCTTTGTACAATTGGAAAATTAATAAAACTTGTTTGTTTTTTTTAAAAAGGCCCTTAAAACATGTTTCTACCAACAGGCCTGGGGACCCCAGAGCGATACGGAGCCCATCAAGTGGGTTGTCTGACTGTTGTCGCCAGGGGGGTGGGGGGTATTGCTTTTTCTATTGGGGTTTTATCTTTGTAAGTCACCGAGAGTGAGTTGGGCAGCCATATAAATTATCTTAAATATATTTATTAAATTTATTTGCTGCCGATCTCACCACAAGGTACATAAATAGTCATCAGGCATTCCTCTCTTTGGTCTCTATTAGCTCAGCCATTTCATTTAACTTCATTCCCTAGTATAGATGAGGGGTGGGCACCTCGCCTGCTTTTTGCAGGAATAAGAAAGAAACCAGGCGGACATTACATCATGAGAGCCCACTGGACTGCGTAAGCCTCCTTTTCCCAGATAGCCCAATGTCAGACAGCTTGCGGGACGTGTAGGTGCAATGTTGCAATTCCCCTTTGGTATTCATTTGGAGTAGGGCTGCCCCTATTGCTACATCGCTGGCATCAGCATGTATTACAAACTGCTTCTCCAGGTTGGGGTGCTTCAGGACTGGCTCTGCAGCAAACAGGCGTTTCAGCTTTTCAAAAGCGGCTTGGCAGTCAAGGAACCAATCCAGGGGTTGACTGGATTTTTTCCCCCCCCCCCCCCCCGGTTTTCAGCAGATTGGTGATCGTCAGTGCTATTTGGGTGAATGTGGGAATGAATTGGCGGTAAACATTTGCAAAGCCTAGGAAGCTCTGTAACTGCCTCCTGATTCGTGGGGGCTCCCATTCCAGTATGGCTTTCACTTTGCTGGGGTCCATTTCCACTCTCTCATTAGAGATACGGTACCCCAGATAGTCCAAGCGAGTTTTGTGAAACTCACACTAGGACAGCTTCGCGTAGAGTTGGGCTCTTTCACAGTTTCTTGAGTACTGTTCTGACTAGCTTCACATGCTCTTCAGTGCTCTCGGTGTGTATTAATATATCGTCCAAGTACACCAAGACCCCTTTGTATAAATGCTCGTGCAGGACTTCGTTTATTAGTTGCATGAATACAGCAGGAGCCCTCTGTAGCCCAAAGGGCATTATTCGGAATTGGTAGCAGCCTAGGGGGCAATTGAACACGGTTTTCCACTCGTCCTCGTTAATCCTCACTTGATAGTATGCCTCCCTCAAATCCAGCTTAGTGAAGATCTTCCCCTTTGCCAAATAACCCAGCTTGTCCCTCAACAGGGGGAGGGGGTACATGTTCTCCACACATATGCAGTTTAGCCCTCTGTAATCCATGCACAGCCTAAGGGACCCGTCCTTCTTTTCCTTGAATAGCACTGGGACCGCCATCCTTGATTTTGTCAGCTGGATGAATCCCCTCACCAAGTGCTTGTCAATGAATGCTCGGAGCTCGTCCATCTCTCTGGGGGTCATGGAGTACATTTTCAGATTGGGTAATTTGGCTCCCAGCACGATCTCTCTTGCACAGTCGGTGGGTCGGTGAGGTGGGACCACGTCTGATTTCTTCTCGCTGAAAGCCTTGGCTAGGTCACGATACTCTGCTGGAATCAGCGGCTCTAACCCATTGCCTCCTTTTAGTGTATTCGCGTTCTCCGCTTTCACTTTCCTAGCCGCAGGCATGTGGCCAGCTCTCTGCGCTCTCCCTAGCTCTTGCTGGTTAGCAGCTTTTCTCTGCATCCACCACCTCTCTTTCTCCCAGCTCACAGAGGGGTTCCACTTTTTCCACCACACCAGTCCCAGGACCATGGGTTCAGTCATTCCAGGGACCACAATGAATCTAATAGTCTCTACGTGGGTCCCTGCTTTGAGCTTTACTGGCTCGGTCAGGCAGGTAGCTGGCACACTCTGTTATCGACCCATCCAGTTGGGAAAATGCCATGGGTCATCTTAGTTTCCTCAGCCTCACTTCCTCCACCACCTGGGGACTGACTGCACTGGGTGCACCCCAAGTCCAGCAATGCTGTGATGGTTCCCCTCACCCCTGAGGATGGCACCATGATCCCGACCCTGGCTGTCATAGGGGTGATGGTGCCACTTACCATCAGGTCGGCTTCCCCTTTTCTATCGCTCTTGTAGAAGGTTGGACCCGCTCTGGTGGTGGTCGGAGTTCCCTCTTGCTCACTGGACTGGGGAGAGAACTTGACAACCTGCTGCCTTACGCGTGTCTTCTCCTTCGGGTTTGCGGGGGATCCCTTCCTTTTGGGCTGACTGGCAGGTGGAGGAGCAGACACTGGCTGTGGTGTGAGGCACACGGCTGCTTGATGGCCCTCCTTCCCACAGCAGAAACAGGCTCACTGGTTCTGGCGAGGCTTGCCTCTTCTCGCTGGGGTTGCACCCCCTTTTCCCCCTCTGGGACCCGGTTCTGTGAGGTCGACTCTCCTGTGTGGCGTGCTCTTGGAACTCCATCAGGTCGATCTCTACCTTGCTGGCCACTCGGAACCACGCTTGTAGGTTGTGCGGCACTCCTCGGGATATGCAGATTTGGTATAGCTCTCAGTTTAGCCCTTCTCAGAAGTAGGAAATGAGCAGACGCTCGGGCCAGTCCCTCAAGTGGCTAGCTAGGCTGCGGAAGTCTTGGATGTACTCTATCACCGGCCGCTTTCCCTGCTTAAGGGTGCGGATGCGGGATTCCATGCGTCGGGCCGCCACGGGGTCCTTAAACTGCCCACGTAGGATCTGCATGAATGCATACAGATCGCCCAGCTCTGGTGCCCTGCTATTGTGCAGGGACTCTAGCCTTCGAGCAGCACCGTCTTCCAAATTGGATGCCACTGCGTGAACCCAGGCTGCATCATCTGGATACATCCCCCCATAGTGCTCCATATGGTGCCACGTCTGGGCCAAGAAGTGGGCCAGCTTGTCCGGATCCCCATCGAAACAGACCATCAGAGGGGGTGGTGGCCGTTCGTCTCTTACTCAGGTAGTAGGGCCGTGGCTGCCACCAGTGGAAGAGGACGAGAGACCCCAGTTGCTGCTGGGGCCACAGGGGCCACTCGTGGGGACCCAATTGTCCTGGCAGGTGCTGGCACCACTGGCTGTAGGAGGGGAGGAGACGGGGTGATTAGCGATTTCACTCCCCCCGTCCCAGCCACCGCCGCCACAGCACCCAGTGACACGGGTCCTTTGATCTCTAGCCTGCCGAACTTTTCCCCCAGTTGCTCCACCGATGGGCTGCAGGTGGCCACAGGAAATTTCCACTGGATTGGCCAACGAAGAAAGCAAGTCAGCTTTGACAGTAGGAGCATTGCCTCTGATACACGTAGAATATCTATGTTATTTTTTGCAGAAATAAGACATATGCACATAAAACTGTGTGTGTCTTTGTAAGACAGAAAAGGAACAGGGTTGAAAACCTGCCCCTCTCTCTTCTGATACACAACCATCATACCTTGTACTCTTTGTATTGACTTTTAATGAGATACTGTATACAATTTGAGTCGGATTCTCTAGAAGTGATTGAATCATCTTCCAAGGAATTCAGTAAGTCTGCCTAATTTAAAGAAATCTCCCAGAGGCACTAGGAAATAATCCCAATATTTTTGCTTCCCAAGGCAGACCTGCAGAGATGAGTTGTAATTCACAGCTGAAAATATAATTAATTAGTAGTCTGACTATGACAGGGAAGTTGAAGGTGGTAGTTGTGCCCACATAAATCATTCTTTGGTCTTGGGCAATCTTCTGTGTTCATTCTATCAAATTTGTCTGGTTAGACGCTCGTTACCCGTCAGGGAGGCTTTGGAAATTATAAAGCATATTGGACAAGGCAGCCTCCAGGTGGATTTCAAAATCCTCATGTTTGCAAGCTGTGGATATATCCCCCAAGCTATCTCCCAATTAATTTATGAGGTATGAAGGCTGATGGGTAAGCATTGTTGCTGGTATGCTAATACTGTAGAATCTTAATTGTTGTGGTCCGAAGGAAGAAGCATTCCAAGAAAACTGAGGCATTATTTTCCCTTTTAGATTCTTTATTTTGCATTTCTTCCCAGGAGTTTTGCAACAGTACTTCGGCACATTACAAAGCGGATGCCAGAATCTGGATTTCTCTGGCTTGCGTCTATCTTATCTTGCTAAACTCCTCCCTTACTTTACAGTCATAATTTATGTCTTCCAATTAGGCTGGAGGCCAAAGATTCACTTCCCTTCCCTGTCTCCCGCTTTTCTTCATAAATCTCCTCCCTTTGTATGTCATCTGATTTAACTCCAAAAATACCAAACAGTTTTGCATATCTTGTCAATGCAATAATATCCTATATTAACAGGGTTGACATCCAGCCCCCCTTACAAAAAGGACAGATCCTGTAATGTAAACAAAAGCATATATTAATGACTAGTCTTCGGTTTGTTGGGGTATTTCGTATGAAACCTTTTGACGAGCCTGTCAGCTTTCACCTCACTGGATTTCACCCAAGTGGCTTCAGACATCGGGTATCCCTTCCATTGTACTAGGTACTGCAATTTCCCTTTAAAAATTCTAGAATCAAGAATATGTTTCACTTCATAATGGGTCTGCCCCGCAACTACAAGGGGCCCAGGTGCTTTCTTCGGGGGAGGTCTTAAAGTGGAGCTCCGATAAGGTTTTAACAAGCTACTGTGGAAGACAGGGTGAATTTTACCCAAAAGTCTAGGGAGTT
Organism: Azemiops feae; assembly: GCA_023970755.1. Classification (NCBI taxonomy): domain Eukaryota; kingdom Metazoa; phylum Chordata; class Lepidosauria; order Squamata; family Viperidae; genus Azemiops; species Azemiops feae. Next base: position 61,054 of record JALGBA010002348.1, read on the forward strand.
TCAGTTTTACAGTGACTGGATTGATGACCTTTACGATAGGAAAAGGCCCTAAGAATTTCGGTCCTAACTTCTTGCTGGGTAATTTGAGGTGTAAATATTTGGTTGACAAATAAACCTTTTCCCCAACTTGGAACGTTCTTTGGGGAGCCCTCGTTTTATTTTATTTGGGACCCTGCGAGGCATGATTTGTGCAACAGGTTGTGGATTGGAGATAATCGCCTCATTGACTTCTTCACGTTCGCTTTTGTATTGGGGCAATCTCGATAGCGCATCAGCTAGGAAGTTTTTTCCCCCTGGTATGTACTTTAGAGTAAAGGTGAAGCGGTTAAAGTACTGTGCCCACCATACTTGCTTTGGGGACAATTTGCGAGGAGTTTTCAGTGCCTCTAGGTTTTTGTGATCTGTCCATACTTCGAATGGCACCTTGCTCCCCTCCAGGTAGTGTCGCCAGTTTAACAGCCCCCATCTAATTGCGAAGGCCTCCTTCTCCCATATTGCCCATCTCCGTTCACTTTCCGTAAATTTTTTGGAGGTGTAGGCGCAGGGTTGCAGGACTCCATTCTTGTTCTTTTGAAGCAATACAGCTCCAACTGCCACATCACTGGCGTCGGCTTGAATTACAAAGGGCTCCCCTAGACAGGGGTGCTTTAGGACCGGTTCGGCAGCAAATAGTCTTTTTAAATTCTCAAAAGCTGTTTGACAGCTCATAGTCCATGCTAGTGGTTGGCCCGGTCGCGGTTCCCTCCTTTTTTCCCTGTTTTGAGTAAATCTGTAAGGGGTAGGGCAATTTTGGCAAAAGAGGGGATGAATTGACGGTAGAAGTTGGCAAAACCTAGAAAGCTCTGGAGTTGTTTGCGGGATTTTGGGGGCTGCCATTCGATTATAGTTTTCACCTTGGCTGGATCCATCTCAATGCCTTCGTTGGAGATTCTGTAGCCGAGGTAATCTAATCGGGTCTGGTGAAATTCACATTTTGACAATTTGGCATAAAGCTTGGCATTCAATAGTTTCTTTAACACTTCTCTCACCAGCTTTATGTGATCAGTCATATTCGTGCTGTATATCAGAATATCGTCAAGGTACACCAGAACCCCTTTGTACAAGTGTTCATGTAGGACCTCATTAATCAACTGCATGAATACGGCTGGGGCCCCCTGTAGTCCGAATGGCATGACTTTAAATTGATAGCTCCCCATGGGGCAGTTGAAAGCAGTTTTCCACTCATCTCCTTCTTTTATTCTCACTCGGTAGTACGCCTCTCTCAGGTCTAATTTAGTGAAGACACTCCCCTTAGCCAGATGAGTTAATAAGTCCTTTAGGAGGGGGAGGGGGTATCTGTTTTCCACACTCACAGCGTTGAGGCCCTTATAGTCTACGCAGAGACGAAGAGACCCATCTTTTTTTTCTTTAAATAACACGGGGGCTCCCACAGTAGATTTGGCCCGTTCAATGAACCCCCTCGCTAAGTTTTTATTCATGTATTGCTGCACCTCTTCCATCTCGAGGGGGGACATGGCGTACATTCTCGGGTGTGGAAGTTTGGTTCCTGGCACCAGTTTGATAGAACAGTCATTGGGTCTGAGGGGGTAGGACATCGCATTCATTTTCACTAAATGCCTCTGCTAAGTCCCGGTATTCATTGGGGATGAGTGATTCATCTGGTGACGGTGAGGCAGCTATGAGTGCTCACTCATTAGGTGGCCTAAAGTGTCCCGCAACGTCAGTTGAATCAGTGGGAGGCTCAGGCCCTATAGGTAGTCTCACAGTTCTCATTCCTTTCTCCCACCAGATAAATGGCTTCCATTTGTCCAACCAGGCTAAGCCTAGAATCACAGTCTCAGTCATTTTTGGGGCCACCAGGAACCGAATAAATTCTCAGTGTGCGCCTATTTCTAGGCGTAAGGGCTCAGTTAATTGTGTGACTAAAGTCCCTCCCATCAGGGAGCCATCAGCTTGCTCGAACCTCACAGGGTTGGAGAGTTGTTTTGCCCGTATGCCCATTTTCATGGCAAAGGGTAGGCTAATAATGCATCGGGTGCATCCAGAATCAATTAGTACGTTTAAGTGTATTTGTGCCCCTGACTTAGGGATTGTAAGCTTGGCGGCCAGTGAAAAAGATGGGATTTGTCGACTCACCATCCGGTCGTTCTCCCCTTCGTCGTCGCTGTCAAAGGAGGGTAGAGCAGGGGCGGATCCACCTGGAGTCCCGGCGTTCTCTTGTGTGGGAGGTGTAATCTGGGTAACAGGTGCTTGCGTGGCCCGGTTGGATTTTTCTCTCATTAGCCACTGGGCAGGTCTCCTTCTCATCGCTGGTTCCGGACTGCTCTGCAGTTGGGGGTAGGGGACCGGACAGTTTGCTGCTCGATGTCCCTTCTTTCCACACCGGAAACACTTTATTGACGCGCTTGCAGGTGGCCCGGTTCTTTCAGTCATCGTGGTAGCCGGAGGGTCTCGTGGGGGTGATTGTTGTTCGGATTGCTCTGGTTGCTGCTCAGATTCAGGTGGGGAAGGCTTTTTATAGCGGGCGAGCTGAACATCTAGCTTCACCGTTGTCTGGTACCACTCGTGCAGTCGGTCAGGTACTGCTCGAATAATGCAGGCCTGAGAGAGGTGATCATTTAATCCCTCAATGAAGTGATGGATTAGGGACTGCTCTGGCCACCCCTCTATCCGACCTGCTATCTTGCGAAACTCTTGCACGTACTCCAGGGCAGGCCTGCCGGCTTGTTTTATTTTGTGGATTTGTTCTCTTGCTTTTAAGTCAAGGGATGGGTCCTCAAATCTTTCTTTCAGACCCAGGAGGAAGAGGTGGGGGTCTTCCAATTCTGGGGCTTGCTCATTATATAAATTGTTCAGCCATTCGGATGCTTCTCCCTCTATGCCGGACGCAATCACATCGACCATAGCCTCTGGGTCTGGGTAGAGATAAGCCCAGCGATTCAAGTGAGAGCGTACTTGGTTGCTCTGGGTCCCCATCGAAGGTTGCTCTGAATGGTGGAGTAATTATAGGTTGTTGGGCCCCCCACTGTGGCTGTTGCTGCTGCTGGCCCCATCCTGGTTGCTGGTTTATGCCCAGGGGTTGCACGTTCAGGGGCTGGGGCCAATCTCCTTGTTGTGGCCGTCCTCCCTCTAGCTGCTGATCTCCTGGGCCCTGCACCATCCCAATCTGTTGCAAGGTCTCTATCAGCTGTGGCAAGTTCAGAGGATTTATAGGCTGTTGAGGCCCCCACTGTGGCTCTTGCTCCCTCTCAGGCTGTTGCAAGGCCCCTATCAGCTGTGGTGAGCTCAAAAGTCGTCTGCTCCCTGCCTGCTTCGAATGCCATACTCCCCATTGTTGCAGAGGCCTCAGACTGGGATTCCCTCTCTCTTCAGGGCTGGGGTCCCTGATAGAGGAAGAGAGGGTCTGAAAGGCTGTCTGATACGAAATGGAGGGGCTGTAGGCTTCTCTTTGCAGGAGTGGGTCTCTGCCTCTCTCCTCTGGGGTTTGAGATATTTCCAGTAACTCACCCAGGCCTTGAATGGCAGTTTGCCCATTATCTGTCCACCGGTTCTCATTCGTCTGCCAAAATTCATTTTCCCACAGCATGCTGTCTGTTACTTCCCCCTCTGGGATATCAGTCGCTGCCGGGTTGTATTCAACAAACTCCCGTTTCATGATAGATTGGCCTGCTCCTGAATTCTGTCATTCTCACTCCAGGCTAGGAGAAAGAGGTGGGGTAATGCACCTCCAGTTGTTTGAAAAGTTTTTAGATTCTGGCATGATGTTGTGGTCCGAAGGAAGAAGCATTCCAAGAAAACTGAGGCATTATTTTCCCTTTTAGATTCTTTATTTTGCATTTCTTCCCAGGAGTTTTGCAACAGTACTTCGGCACATTACAAAGCGGATGCCAGAATCTGGATTTCTCTGGCTTGCGTCTATGTTATCTTGCTAAACTCCTCCCTTACTTTACAGTTATAATTTACGTCTTCCAAATAGGCTGGAGGCCAAAGATTCACTTCCCTTCCCTGTCTCCCGCTTTTCTTCATAAATCTCCTCCCTTTGTATGTCATCTGATTTAACTCCAAAAATACCAAACAGTTTTGCATATCTTGTCAATGCAATAATATCCTATATTAACAGCGTTGACATTAATACTATTTTAAGTGCCTATTACTAAACATAAAGTGCATTCAGAAAGTATTCAGACCCCCTTCACTTTTGTCAATTTTGTCATGCTGTGGTCTGATTCTACAGTTGCTGAAATTCACTTTTTCTCATTAATCTACACTCAGTACTCCATAATGACAAAGTGAAAACAGAATCTTAGAAATGTCTGTAAATTTATTAAAAAGAAAAAACTGAAATATCACATTGGCATAAGTATTCAGACCATTCACTCAGTACTTTGTTGAAGCACCTTTTGCAGCAATTACAGCCTCGAGTCTTTTGGGGTATGATGTGACAAGCTTTGCACACCTGGATTGGGGAATTTTCTGCCATTCTTCCTTGCAAATCCTCTCAACCTCAGTCAGGTTGGATGGTGATCGTCGGTGGACAGCCATTTTCAGTTCCTTCCAGAGATGTTCACTAGGGTTCAAGTCAGGGCTCTGGCTGGGCCACTCGAGGACATTCACAGAGTTGTCCCTAAGCACTCCTGTGTTGTCTTGGCTGTGTGTTTAGGATCGTTGTCATGTTGGAAAGTGAACCTTCGGCCCAATCTGAGGTCCCGAGTGCTGTGGAACATGTTTTCATTGAGGATATCCCTGTACTTTGCTCCATTCAGCTTTCCCTCAACCTTGACCAGTCTCCCAGTCCCTGCTGCTGAAAAATACCCCCACAGCAAGATGCTGCCACCACCATGCTTCACCGTTGGGATGATATTGGGCAGGTGATGAGCAGTGCCTGGCTTCCTCCAGACATAACATTTAAAATTGAGGCCAAACAATTCAATCTTGGTTTCATCAGACCAGAGAATCTTGTTCCTCACAGTCTGAAAGTCCTTCAGGTGCTTTTTTGCAAACTCCAAGCGGGCTTTCATGTGTTTAGCACTGAGGAGAGGCTTCCATCTAGCCACTCTGCCATAAAGCCCAGATCGGTGGAGGGCTGCAGTGACGGTTGTCCTTCTGGAACTCTGTCCCATCTCCACACAGGATCTCTGGAGCTCAGTCAGAGTGACCATCGGGTTCTTGGTCACCTCTCTTACTAAGGCCCTTCTCCCCTGATTGCTCAGTTTGACCAGGCGACCAGCTCTTGGAAGAGTCCTAGTTGTGCCAAACTTTTTCTATTTGAGAATTATGGAGGCCACTGTGCTCTTAGGAACCTTCAATGCAGCAGAAATTTTATTGTAGCCTTCCCCAGTTCTGTGCCTTGCAGTAATCCTGCCTCAGCTCTTCAGGCAGTTCCTTTGACCTCTTGGCTTTTGCTCTGCTACAGTATGCATTGTCAGCTGTGAGGCCTTCCTTAGAGAGCTGTGTGCCTTTCTAAATGGTGTCCAATCAATTTAATTTACCACAGGGTGACTCCAATCAAGGTGTAGAAACATGTCAGCAACCATCAGCACCTGAGCTAAATTTCAAGTGTTGTTGCAAAGGGTCTGAATACTTATGCCAATGTGATATTTCAGTTTTTTCTTTTTAATAAATTTACAGTCATTTCTAAACTTCTGTTTTCACTTTGTCATTATGGGATACTGAGTGTAGATTAATGTGAAAAAAATGAATTTCAACAACTGTAGAATCAGGCTGCAGCATAGCAAAAGTGAAGGGGGTCTGAATACTTTCTGAATGCACTGTAAGTACTCATAACTGGCTGATTTTTGGATGAAATAGCTGAGAAGGGGAGCTGAAATCTGATGGACATCAATCAGATTATTGCACTCTTCCAGAATCACATTTGGAGTGGAGGTCGACTTCCTGTAACCAATCAGGCATATAACAAAAGCACTCTTGAGAACAAGCAGGTTGCTCTCTTGCTACTAGATTTAATACAATTAGGAAGGACCAGCAATGTAATAGGTATAATAGTGTCTGCTTTTCTAACATTCCTGTTTCTTAATTGCCTTCCCAGGCTCTCTTTGATTGTTATAATTCTTATGTTTAAAGCTCATCCATACATATTTGATAGAAATAAAGCACCAATGAAATACTTGAGGGTGAGGGTAAAGACCAAGCTATCTACCTTTTTTAAAAAGTCCAACTTCATGATTTAAAGAACATCATGTTGCAATAGCCCCCATCCCATGTACACTTACCATCATAAACATTTTAAAATAGGATGGTGACATAGTGTCCTACAAATGCTTGGGACTACAACTCCCACAGCACCTTGCAATCAGCCGTGCTGGACCAGTTGATGGAAATATGTGTCCCAAACTGGTGGGATTCAAATACCTGAACAACCGGTTCTCTGTGTTGACGTTGCTTCTGGACATCCGTTCTGGGCCTGGGCCTCCGAGGCCCAGAATGGACTTCCAGAAGTGAAGTCCACGCACTTCTGGTGGGGCGTTCTGGGCCTGGGAGGCCTCCCCCAGGCCTCTGAGGCTCAGAACGGTCTTCTGGAAGTGGCGTCCATGCACTTCCGTGGTCATGAACTCCCGTGAACTTCCGTGGTTCATGAACTCCCGGCAGTCCGTTCTGGTCCTGGGAGGCCTCCCCCAGGCCTCCGAGGCTCAGAACGGACTTCCGGAAGTGGCGTCCATGCACTTCCGTGGTCCATTCTGGGCCTTACAACCTTTTAAGAATCAAGAGAATCAATTTGTTTAGAGACACAAAACAGGCATGGAGGGAGGAAAAGGAGATGGGAACCATTTGGCATACTCAAGAAACTAATTTTCTCTTCTTGCTGTTTTCCTTTCATAGAAAAAGAAAGATTATGAAATTGAGCTTTTGCGTTTCCTGGAGGTGAGTGTGATCCATAATACGAGGGCAATTCGGAAATAAACCTCTGTTTGGTTATCAATGACAGACACTTGCAGATACAGAACTTGTATTTTACACATTAGAAAACTACAACATTACATTACTTTTCGACATAATTGCCATTCAAATTGAGGCACTTGTCATAACATCTTAGAAGGTTTGAAATTCCTTCTGCAAAAAAATTTCCCGCCTGGGAATGAAGCGACCCTGTAATAGCATCGTGAAGCGCATTGTCATCGTCGAAGCGGTGCGACGCAAGCCACTGTTTTATTTAAAAAACTGGTTCATTTTCAATTGATCTAGCGGACGGGTCAACTGCAACACAACCTTCTCCTTCCACTCCTCACTGCCTACTGAACTACTGCGCACGGCACCATAGGAGGGGCATCGCTATCCCCGCCTATTTCTCGCACATGCTCAAACATAGGTTTATTTCCAAATTGCCCTCGTACACTGATACACATGTTTAACTATCTCCAGTTAAATGAATTGAACTTGAAAAAAACTTGACATTGGTTGGACCATAATCACTACAACAGTTCACTGGTTTCATTTGGCACAGGAGGGAAGAAAGACATACTATTTTCTTGAACTCTTCAGGGTTAAGTTCTTATTCTGTTATGGGACCATAGTGACAAAGCTCAATCTCCTCTTAACAAACTTGAATTCTTTTTCCTTAGCAGGGATAAGCAAGTTAATAATAAACTGCAGTTGTATTTATGTCCACTTTTATTTTTGCACAATATTTAAGCTGATAAATATTTGAAAATACATTCTAGCAGTTTCCATGTATTACATGCCAGTCTGTATGGTTTGGGTGGATCACACTGGCTTTCTAGAAAAAAAATTCTGGGCAAATTTCTTCTATATGTTGGAACCTCAATTCAGCAGATTTTATGAGTTTTTCAGTGATCTTCAGAGGGGATTCCTTATTCCTAGGCAGGGAAGAACAGGTAAAAGATTAATACAGTGCGGATGCTATATAGGTAGTTCTTGTTTAGTGACAATTGGGACTGGAATCTCGGTCATTAAGCAGAGTGGTTGCTAAGTAAAACCACAGCTATGCTTACAATCTTACTTCAGCTTTTCTTTGCTTTATAGACCCGCAAAGGTTATAAATGCAGGCATTGTTTGCAAAGTTATTTTTCATCACCATCATAACTGTGAATAGTTGCTGTTCAAGGCACTTGCTAAACAAGGACTACCTGTACTACTAATGTAGCACCTTCTTGGGAAGGTATGCTTCTCAGAAGAAAATGAATAGGCAGCTATGGAGATTTCTGTTAATACTGAAAAGGTTGCCTAATCACATACAGGTTTATTTGCTAAATAGGGAAATTACAAATATGCCAATGTTGTGATTCTATAACCTTTTTAAAAAGATTGTGATTATCTTTTAGAGCCTGCCTGAAGAGGAACAACAGAGGGTTTTGGGAGAGGAAAAAATGCTGGGAATAAACAAGAAGGGTGCCACCAGCCCTGCCTCTAAGAAGTCAACAGCAGATGCCCGCAAGGTGGGTGACCTACACACTACAGGGGCATGACTTACTGTGGATATGGATGCATTTTTACATTGAAGCAGTGGGATGAATCTGACCTTTAAACCAGCCTCAAAACTTCATTTTAAATGGCTGCTGGACTTGCTTTAGAAATTTTATTACTAAACATGATGCCACCATTCCCCAAACAGTCCAGCAGACTTAGAGAAAATGTAATTAATAAATCATCTACCTTTTAATGTATTAACTGTTAATCAGTTAAAATAAATTCATATATGCTCAAAAGTCTTAACAGAGAAGCCTTTTTGAGATATTGGATGTGTGAAATAATTGACCATTTTTTAATAAATTAACCTCATTGTTATACTCAAATACTCATCTTTGGAAAGCTTTTTTTTCTTTTTTTCTTTGCATTAAGGCAGCTAAACAAAAATTGCTTTAACTTACAGCCCTATCAATTAAAATTTGATCTCACTTGTATGAATGACTTCCCCTACAGATTAATGAAGTAAGATGTTAGTTGATTAATCTGGTAGATAAGGTTTGCAGATCTAAAATTAAATTTTCCCTTTTACTATATATTTTTTTTTGCTTTTTCTATAATGCCTACAAAAAATAAACAAAAAGACTTCGGTTTTCCACCGCGGCCGCTGGAAGGCGAGCTCCGTCTTCCGCGTTCGGTTTTGCTCCGCTGGGGGACCCTGGAAAGGGTCGAAAGTCGTCCTGTAGGGGCGACGAGCAAGGAGGGGACCCCAGCTTGATTGCGGGAGGGCAGCAGCCCTTCCGCTCGATCCGGGGCAGCCCTCCAAACCGGCGGAGGAAAGACCGGCCATAGTAATATGGCTCGTCACTACGCTGCAGACAGCCGAAGTCAAACTCACCACCAAGCACTTCTAAAGCAACACGGATGAAACTGGGTGAGATCTGATCTTCTCTTTATCATAAGCATTTTCTTTTCCTGTAAAAACTGCCCAAAGTATCTTTCCCCCTGTGAGGAGAGAGGGAAGGGAATTTCTATCCCACCCTCTAAGAATAGCGGCGACTGACTACCCAGGGGAATTAAAACACTAAAAGAACAACTTTAATCTAATTGGATTTATATGTTCCTGAAACTTGGGGACCAAAAGTTTTCTTATCTTTATTGGAGACTTTTGTTTTTATCTACAAAAAAGAAATAAAATTGGAAAAAGGATTATAAAAATTTTGGACTTAAAAAACTTTAAATGGCATCGGTGACATCTTGTGGCGAAGTTTGGTATTACAACTTGTTATTTCCTAAAAGAGACTTGGCTTGAAGCCCAGACTTTAGATAAGACTCTTTTGACTTTGGCACCACCTGTGAGAAACTCAGCTGTAAAGAGAACATCTGGGTGGCATAACTGGCCTACTTGAACTATGAATGTAAACCTTTACTGACTTTCAGAGTTATATGTGGGGAATTGCCTTCCTATTTCTTTATTTGAGAAACATTGGTTACTATATAAGATGATAAAATACCTTGGACTATAAAACCTTGTTTGACAAATCAACTTCTACTATAAAGACTATCTATAAACACGTGAAAGAGAGGTCCCATACCTAGTTATAAAATTATTTTTAACGTCTGATTTTAAAGTCCTCAACACATTATTAAAAGAATATGGATGAAGACCAGGAAAAGATCCTTTCCATGTTGAAAGCAATACATGAAACCATTCTTTCAGCTTGTGATAAAATAAGGCCTAACATAAAAGAACAAGATGCCAGCTTAGATACACAAACCCAAACTTTGACTACAACCAAAAAACTAGCAACGCAGAAGATAACAGAAGAAGTGGAACAATCAAATATTAAGACAGAGGACTCAATTGACAAACAAATACACTTAATGGAAAATCCAGAAAAGGGAGTGACAACACTGAAAATGGAAAAGACTCTATATAAATCAGAAGAAATTTGAGAAAGAAGAAGAACAGATTGAATGGAAGATAAACATATCAGGGCAATCATGGGGAATTGGAATATTAGGGAGACAATTTAATACAAATGGGCTAGTCCTTCCAAAAAAAGGGCAACTAAATGGTCTCCTTTATTTCAAATAACATATAATAATAGAGGGAGATCTATTTGACGATCTAAAAGCACTGATATGGAAGGCCAGTTGGCAAAGGAAGAAAGCCAGAATAAGGCTGAAGAAAATTGGGGTTTTGATTTATTAGAGGGGATTTCATATTATTAATTAGAGTGTTAAAGGGAGAAGTTGAGATAAGGGGAATTTTGGTCATTAGATTTAAAATATTTGGAAATTAGTTGAAAATAAGGATTTTATCTGTTTAATATTTAAAAATTAGACCTAAAAGGGGAAAAATTAAATTAATTATTATGAATATGTTTGATTTATTGATTAACCCAGGCAATATATATATAATGGTTTTGATTTATTAAAGGGGATATTGTATTATTAAGTAGATGATTTAATGTGGGAAATAGATAACTTTTAGGAAATAGAACGAGACTATATTCAAATAGATAAAATATGTATTTTGAATATTAGATTCTGTTATGAATTGAGATAAGGGAAATTTTGGTTACCTAAAGCCTGAAAATTATAAATATCAAATGTTAAATTGGAATATTGATGGGAAACTAAAAGTTGGGAAAAACTTAATAACAGGATATGGATTGTTTATGAAGATTGAATGTAAAAAGTAATTAAGATATGTATAAGCTAAAAATTTATTGACAAATGTAATAAGGATGTTTTTACTGAGTTGATATAATAAGAACTGTATTAGCCTAAATACGAGACAGTAGATGTTAAGGGAAAAAGAGAGGAAATATTTGATGTTGTAACTTGAGATTTGTACTAAAGATTTTTATATGTTATCGAACTATTGATTAACCCAGCCACTACGTTGCTTCTTAAATACTTAAATGTAAAATTGGAAAATTAATAAAATATTATTTAAAAGTAAATAAATAAACAAAAAGATAAACGCAAAGTTCCACACCAATGAGTACCTTTGTGTTCTTTAACAGGGAGGTTCTGAAAAACCGAAACGGCCCATTTCTGCTATGTTTATCTTCTCGGAGGAGAAACGCAAGCAGCTGCAGGAAGAGCGACCTGAACTGTCGGAGAGTGAACTCGCCCGGTTGCTGGCACGGATGTGGAATGATCTTTCAGAGAAAAAAAAGGTTGTTTAATCAATAATGCACATTTTTCTAACCATCTTTTGGAGTAGAGATATAGAGGAGCATGTATTCCGCTCAGAGTCTCCTTGAACTGCAAGATGAGCAACAAATAACATTTAATAATAATGAGTCAGTCACATGGATTTTTTTCTGTTGACTTAGATAAAACCAGGACCTTGACCCTCTCCCTCACCATTAAAAACTAGGAAAAGAAAAAAATACTTGCTAGAAGCCTGCAGGTAGGTTCTGGAATTTTCCAGAGCCATCAGCACCAAGCAGCTCCATCACAGTCTGGGTGCTCCTACCATTCTATCTTGCATTACCTCTCTTATTCCCCCCCCCCCAGTTGGGTGTTGTATATGGAGCCGTAACTCAATAGTACCTTCATAGTGCAAAGATGGTCAGAGCCCTGTTAGGTATTCTTCAATAATTGCCATTTCCCAGGACATCTATGACTATTCCATGGACAGGTCTTGAGGCTTGGTTTAGAAGCCCGAGAAGGAGAGTGTGTGCGACTTTGGGGAAATTCTACACACAGCTTGATTGCCAGTTAGAAAGCTGGGTTTGAGAGGAATGAGACAGAGTTGGTGTGGTTTAGGTACATGCATTAGAGGCTGGTTTGGAGTAAAGACAAGGCTATTTATCAAACTACATCTTGGCCTGTACACTCATCCTTAAGCTGAAGAGCATCTTTGCACAAGGAAGACCTTAGTGAGCAGTAAATTTTTTAGGAAAATTTTTATTAGCTTTCTTTATGCTCATATTTTGGTGCCTTTGGGTCAGTGTTGACTCCCAGCGACTGCCTGGATGGGTCTCTGTAGTATTTTTGGCAAGATTTTGGAAGTGATTTGCCATTACCTCCTTCTTAGGGCTGAGAGACAATGACTAGCCCAATGTCACCCGGCTGGCTTTGTGCCTAAGGCCAAACTAAAACTCACAGTCTCCTGGTCTATAGCCTGATGCCTTAACCACTACACCAAACTTGATCTCATAAATTGAATTGCTGCTTTTAAATTTTGTTAGCTAGCCTTAGTTGCTCATGTTTACTGATCTTGTAAGCCAGGGGTCCCCAACCCCTGGTTTGTGGACCAGTACCAGGCCGCGGCATGCCAGCAACCGGTCCGCACAAACAAGGAAAGCCCCATCCACAGGATGCAGGCAGCACAGAAAGCCACTCCCCCTCCAGTCTGCGGAAAAACCTCTCTCCACGGAACTGGTCCCTGGTGCCCAAAACTGTTGTAAGCAGTACATAAGCACAGTGAACTGGCTATCACCACCAAAAAGGTTCCTGTATTCAATCTTTCTCTTTGGAAAAAGAGCATAAGAATAGATTTGCCAAAACACATCACTTGTAGGCTTCATTAACTGAAATTGGCTTTGTAACACTGAGGCCTAGAAGCATGTTGGGGGAAAAAGGAAAGAAACTAAGTGAAATTTTGAATTCTCTAGGAAGCTGGATTCTGATTAGTCCAGCCACATCTCTAATATGTATATAATCTGTTTTTAATTATTTAATTATATCTTAGAAATATAGAAAACTGCTAGCAGAAAAAGACCTAGTGGTCCATCGAGTTTGCCCTTTGAGATTGTTTCCCCCCCCCTTTTTTAAATTTTTATATTTTATTAATTTTTATTTTATTTTTAATTTTTGTCGGGTGATGGACATGTGTTTATCCCAAGCATCTTTAAACTCAGTTACTGATGATTGACCCACTACCTCTGCTGGAAGTTGGTTCCAAGCTTCCACTACTCTTTCTGTGAAGTAATACTTTTAAACATTACTTTTGAACTTCCCTCCTGTCAGTTTGAGGTTATACCCTGGTGTTCTTGCTTTTTTTTTTTTTTAACAAGTTTTATTGGTTTTTTAATTTTTTTACAACAAGGTGCTTAGGAAGCAACGTGGTGATGGGGTGGTCAATTGTCCAAAGAAGAAAAGATCATACATACATAACTCAGGTTAACTCCTTGCATATTCCCTCTCTATTTCCCTCAATTAATATAACCTATTCAAATTAATACATTTCTAAATAAAATTCAATTAATCAATAGAATTTATCAATAAACTTTTAGCTATACAAGTCCAAATCCTACTTTTAAACTTTACTATGTTCCAATTACCATATTCCACTTTAGATAATATATTTTCAATCAATCAAAGAAGTTGTCACTAAAATTTTAACTGTACATATCCAAGTCCTGTATTATAAGCTCTACTAATTTGCGATTACCATATTTCAGTTTTGTCCTTAAACTAGGTGTCCCTAGTTTCCCTTATTTAATTACCTAACAATTATAATATCTAAAATAAAAATATTATTCCAACAGTTAAATTCTTACATTTCCCAAATATATTCTATTTCTTATTCTAATAGCTCATTTACTAATATCGTGTTTTCCATTATCAAAATCCATTTTCTTATTCTCATTTCATTACAACATAGTTATCATAGCTTCTTACATTTCTAGAATGTATTCTAATTCTTATTCTGAGACGTCTTTGTTTACTAATACATTATCTTCCATTGTCATAATCCATTTCATTGTTTTCATTCCATTACAAAATACTTATCATCACTAAAATAAACATATTATTTCCAAAAGTAAAAAAATAATAAAGAAAGAGTAAAAGCATGTATACCAGCTTATAGATTTCAGACATATATTATATTTTTTATCTTAATAAGTGCGCATTTAAAACATTTTTCATTTCACAATTCCAAACTATAGTCAATAATTTCATCTCAGTTATGAATCTTAAATCCAAAGCATTAAATCAATCCCAACTTTACTTTCCATCTTAGTTAATGTTAATTCAGTCCATATGTCTAGAAAACCTTATTTAGCCATCAAATAAGAGTTTAAGTTCTATTTTTAAATCTGACTCTGGCTTTCTTCTTGTGCCAGGTAGGCTTCCATAAAAGAGCCTCTATATCAACCAGTCTCATTGTTATATTGGGAGTGTTCATCATCAATTCAATCTGGTCACATTTCTGTTCTCCTTCTTCCGCTATCTTCTGAATAGTGTAATCAATTTTATCCAGTGTTATAGTTAATAGTTGATTATTCAAGTTATCGTAGTTCTGGTACTTGATAAGTTGCAAATAGGGTTGTATAAAATCCCCTTTAGTAGTGGTAGATTCCTGTTCTACTATTTCTTGACTTATAAGGTGATCAGTTGAAGTCTGGCGATCAATTTGAGATTCTGAAACAAAAGCTTTTTCGTGGTTAGGTTGTAGGTAAGATTCTTCCATCTCATAATAAACGTAATGTTGGGCATAAGCCTCTTTGCTGCTAGTCTGTTCCTCGATATGTAGTTCTGGAAGGTCATCTTTAATTTTCCACCCAAGATTAATGTTCTCAGTGAATTCCAAGATTTTTTCCAGTATAAGGTTGTAGTCAAGTTGTGGGTAAACATCCTCCGTTTCCATAGTAAAATAGTTTTTTAATCTTTTAGTGGAGGCTATATTTAATAACAATCCACCTCCACACAGCTGTTTTATCTTTTCCCTCTTATGATAATTTTAAGGTTAAATCCAGCATCAGAGTCAGGGAGAAAATAGAATTGTAATGTCAACTTTTCGCCACAAGATGTCCTCAGTGAGCTATAAGATCTTTTTCCAAATAATATTTTTTCTGGTTAAAACGATGAAAACAGTAAAAAAAAAAAAGAATATTATCCAATTTAATAAGTAAATAAAGCAATAAAGTTCAATAGATTAAATTCTTCGGGACCCCAGGGTACCCAAAAAATGAGTATAGTCAGTAAGAGTTAATTTCTAGTTTCTATAGTCCAAAATTTAAATTCCCAAATAAACAAACGCCGTTCTGTTAAAGTGGGGGGATAGTTCCAAAGGCTTTTCACAGGAAAATAGTTAGGGTAAAGAGAGGAAAGGAAAGGTCTCACCCGGATCTTCCACGGTGGTTCATTATCGCTTAGGTGTTCTTTTGACTTGCGGTTGTAGCGGCTAGATGATCGGCCATGTTAATGGCCGATCCTTTCCCCATCGGCCCAAAGCAGCTGCCTCGGACCGCGGAAGGTGCTGCCGTACCCTCCGCAGTCGACGAGGGGCCTCCTCAGGGGTCTACCGGCGGAGGGAAGCCGGCTGGCCAAGAGCAAAAAGTCTCCGCGCGACCGCCAGCACCGGAACCGGAAGTCTTGCTTTTTGCTTAATATTGAAAATACTGCCTTCTAGAACCTTATTCACACCCGTAATATATTTAAAGGTTTCAATCATGTCCCCCCTTTCCCTTCTGTCCTCCAGGCTGTACATAGTCAGTTCCTCCAATCTCTCCTGATATGTTTTGTCCTTCAGACCTTGCACTGTTTTTGTTGCCCATCTCTGGACTTGCTCAATCTTATCGATATCTTTTTTTAAGTGAGGTCTCCAGAACTGGACACAGTATTCCTAATGGGGTCTGACTAAAGCCCTATATAGCAGGATTAGGACCTCCTTTTTCCTGCTGGTGATCCCCCTAGTGATGCATCTCAGAACTTTGTTTGCTTTCACAGCTACCTGGCCACACTGTTTTACACATTTTGCAGTCATCTGCTACAAGCATACCTAAATCCTTTTCTTCTCTTGTTCTAACACTATACCCTCAATACTGTACTCTGCCAGAGGATTCTTTTTTCTCAAGTGTATGATCTTACATTTAGAAACATTGAACTGCTGTTTCCACATTTTTTACCAATTTTCCAGCAATGCCAAATCGTTTTCCATGTTACGAATATCCCCAGGAACGTCAGCTTTATTACACACCTTTGTGTCATCAGCAAAAAGACAAACCTTACCTAGCAGTCTTTCTGTTATATCACTTACAAGCACATTGAACAGAACAGGACCTAGGACTGAGCCTTATGGTACACCACTTGTGACTGGTCTCTGTTCAGACAGTGCCCATGTCATGGTTCCGATTAGGGGAATACTTCAAAGAACTTCGAGGCATTGTTTACCTTAAAGTCTCTTTATTAGTATAGCACCCTTCGGCATGAACATGGTGGATGCCAAGATCTGAATTCCCCTCCCCTGAGCACATAATATTCAAGCACAATTCCCTCCTCCAATTAGCAGTCATAAATCACGTTCTCCAATCAGTTTGAAGGGCAAAGTTTCCCTTCCGTTCAACAACCCGCCAAATTCTTATCTTCTCTTTTTTCAAAAACAGCCTTGAGAGACATTCTTCCTCCTCCCCCCCAGCATCAACTAATTCTAATTCTAAAAGTAACACACAAGTTAAAGAAGCAAAGCTGCTTCTCCACATGTTGTCAAAGCAAGAACATCCAATGTTAGCAGCGTTGACAGCCCCATTAACAATCACACACTGGGATCTATCCCCAAGCCAACTTCCTATCCACTGAACCACCCAGTGTTTAAGACCTAGCCTGCACAACCTTTTAATGAGTTCATTATGTGGAACTGTATCAAATGCTTTCCTAAAATCCAGATAGGCTATGTCCATAGCACCACCTTTGTCCAAAACATTTCGTCAAGTTCCGGCTGAGAAGCCCAATGAAGCAAAACACCAGAGACATTGCGTTCTCTAATGTAAACTTTATTAGGCATTAGCAAACCGGTAAGATAGAAAGGAAGCTACCTCTGAGAAAATGGCAGGAAGCAGATAATTAAAAGAGTGAAACTTTCCCTCCCCTCTCTGACATTTCAGGTCACATTGTCCAATATATCTTCCAGTAATTGTTATGAGAAGAAACTTCAGTTCACCAAAACAACTCTTCAACTGCTTCGGCTCTCACGTTGATAAGGAACACCTGTGGATCCAAAGCTCTCCCCTCTCCCCCCCCCCCCCGGTACTGTAGACAAGCTAGAAGCATACAGTGGTCCTAAAGACGGTAGGTTTCGTAGCTTGATAGGCTGCCCCCCTAAGAAAGAAAAGGAACCTGGAAAACAAAAAGGAATACACATCACTGCTTGTTAATCTATCCCTTGTACTGGTCTTGGTTTCTGGGGGTATTTGGTGTAGACTCGTTTTACCAAACGAACCGCTTTTGTGTGCTGGGCTTTTACCCATCTAGCTTCTGACATCGGGTAACCCTTCCATTGGATTAAGTACTGCAACTTCCCTTTGTGGATTCTGGAATCGAGGATCTGCTTAACCTCATAATGTGTTTCCCCTTCTACCAATATTGGGGTGGGGGCTGCCGTCCCTACTGGTCTGATTGTGGATTCCCTGTATGGCTTCAGTAAGCTGCAATGGAATACTGGGTGCACTTTACCCAACAACCTTGGTAGTCTTAGCTCTACTGTCACTGGGTTAATGACTTTTACGATGGGGAAAGGACCTATGTACTTCGGCCCTAACTTCTTGCAATTTTGTCTTAGCTTAAGATACTTTGTAGACAGATACACTTTATCCCCTACACAGAACGTCTCCTGGGGAGCTCGTTTCTTATGTGCCTGTTTTTTCTGACTCTCGGCTGCCTTAGCTAGAGCCTTCTTTGCATCGCACCAGGCCGGTTGAAATGAACCCACCCAATCACTTAGGGTGCTTGAGGAGGGGGGCTCCTGTGGGCACTCTGGTATTGGCATGAATTCCACCCCTGTGCCTAACTTAAATGGAGTGAAACCAGTGATGCTGAGTACTGCGTTGTTATACGCCACCTCTGCAAACGGCAACAACTCTGCCCAGTTAGTTCGCTGGTAGTTGACATAGCAATGCAGGTACTGCTCCACTATGGCATTAGCTCATTTTGCAAATCCATTCGTACTCGGATGGAAAGCGGAATTGAGCACCAATCATCCTCACAAACTCCCTCCAGAACTTAGCAGTAAACTGGACCCCACGATCTGAAATGATACACTTAGGTGCTCCATGCAGTTGGTAGATGTGTTGCAAAAACATCTTCGCTAGTTTCTGGGCTTAGGGGAGGACCAGCACAGGCAATGAAGTGGGCTTGCTTGGAAAACAGGTCTATCACAGTCCAAATCGCGTTGCTTCCCCCACTCTCCGGTAGCTCCACTATAAAATCCATGGCTATCTCCTCCCAGGGTCTGGTTGGGTCAGTTACCTGCTGCAGCAGCCCCAGACTCTTCCCTGGTAGTCTTTTGCTGGCCGTGCAAACAGCACAGCTTCCCACATAGTTCTCAATGTCTTTCTTCATCTTTGGCCACCAGAACTGACGATTAGCGAGATGCAGCGTCTTTAGGAACCCAAAGTGGCCTGCCTGCTTAGCATCGTGGCTGTGTTGCAGGACTTGTAGTCGCAGATGGTCTGGGACATATAATTTGTCCCCCTTCCATGCCAGCCCCTACCTCATGGTCAATTCTTTCTGATGAACTACATTATGTGTCGGTTTGCAGTTCTTGCTTCAGCTGTTGTGCAAATGCATCGATGGGGGATAAACTCTTGTTCTCCTGCCGTCTGGTTGTCACTTGTGCCGCTTGCTGCCTATCTGGAATGACAGAACTCACCACCTCCTGCCAAGTGCTTTTGTATTGGGGCATGCGGGACAGGGCATCAGCCAGGAAGTTCTTCCCTCCTGGAATATATTTCAGTTCAAAATCAAATCTTTTGAAATACTGCACCCATCTGACTTGCTGTTCTGACCCAGCCTTTGCAAGCAATAAGAAACTGCTTACTCGTGAGTAAAACAACCCTCTTTTATTAAAACAGGACAGGAACAATCTTTGTTCACGTTGGGTAGACAAAACCAAAAAGAAGTAGTCACAAAGGAAAGTCTTTTCCCCTTCTGACACAGGGCAAGAACAGTCTCTGTTCACTTGAGAACTCCAGATAGAAAGTCTTTCAAGGATTAAGCCAAGCAGAAACAGTCCCTGTTCACACTGGCTGAGGCAAATTCACTACCTATTAGTTCCCAGCAGGGAGACTCAGTTGGCACCTCAAATACAGAGCAAGTAGTCCCGAGAAACCTGGTTCTGGCAAAGGAATCCGACTTGATTGATGTACCCTGGAAAACGAACGTTTGTCTGCGACAACAGGCCACTCCCAAACCCCTACTATTTATTTTCCTGCCAGGGAGGGGCTGGCTAGCATCTACGTCTTCTTTTTCCTCAGACCCGGCTTATTGCCTTCTTTTGCTCTCCTCTCCTCTCTACGCATACATGCATCTGGGACGGGCCCCATCTGTTCCTCCCCCTCACTTAGCTCAGGCCCCAAAGACAGCTGTCTCTCCGCCTGGGTGCAGACAGATGGCCCTGGCCCTGGCTCTGCATCTGCCTCTGATTCTGCTTCCTCATCAGAGCCTTCCAAAGGCTCCGAAGTTGACCCAGGCTCCCCCTCCTCCTCCTCATCTGACTCTGCTGCTAGCTCTGCTGGCAGCCGATGGACCACAACACTAGCTTAGGAGAAAGTTTGCGGGGTTTTTTCAGGGCTTCTAAATTTTTATGATCAGTCCACACGTCAAAGGGGGATTTGCTTCCCTCCAGGAACTGCCTCCAACTTAGGAAAGTCCACCGCACCGCAAAAGCCTCTTTCTCCCACAGTACCCATCGCCGTTCCATTTCATTTAGTTTGCGAGATGTGTACGCAAACGGCTGTAAGTTCCCCTCCCCATTGTGTTGGAGGAGGACAGCTCCCACAGCCACGTCGCTGGCATCTGCCTGGATCACAAAAGGCTCTTCGGGGTTTGGGTGTTTTAGCACTGGTTCAGCAGCGAATAGCCCCATCAGCCTTTCGAATGCCACTTAGCACTCCATCCAGTTTAAGGGCTGATTCGGTCGGGGTTTCCCCCCCCCCTTTCCCCTTTTTAACAACTCGATGATCGGTAAGGTAGTCGTGGTGAAAGCGGGGATGAATTGCCTGTAAAAATTTGCAAACCCCAGGAAACTCTGCAGCTGCTTGCGGGTGCAAGGGGCTTGCCATTCCAAGATGGACTTCACTTTCCCCGGGTCCATCTCTATCCCCTCGCACGACACACGGTAGCCCAAGTAGTCCAGTCTAGATTTGTGAAACTCGCATTTTGACAGATTGGTGTACAGCTTAGTGTCCAATAGCTTTTTCAGTACCTGTTGCACGAGCTTCACATGCTCATCCATGGTTTCAATGTAAATGAGGATGTCATCAAGATACACTAGATAGAACCTCCTTATAAAGATGCTCATGCAGCACCTCATTTATGAGTTGCATGAAGACAGTGGGGGCCCCTTGTAGTCCAAATGGCATCACTTTGAATTGGTAGCTACTAAGGGGGCAGTTGAAGGCTGTCTTCCACTCATCACCTTCCTTAATCCTCACTCGGTAGTACGCCTCCCTCAGGTCTAATTTCGTGAAGATCTTCCCTTTGGCTAAATGTCCTAGCATGTCCTTCATGAGAGGGAGGGGGTACATGTTCTCCACGCACACGCCGTTGATCCCATGGAAATCCACGCATAATCTCCGCGACTCATCTTTCTTTTCCTTAAATAGTACTGGTGCCGCTACTCGGGATTTCGCTGCTTGGATAAACCCTCTTGCCAAATTCTTATCAATGTACTCCCTCAGCTCCTTCGTCTCCTTCGGAGTCGTGGAGTACATTTTTGGCTTAGGAAATTTCACACCGGGCAGGATCTCGATAGCGCAGTCTGTGGGGTGGTGAGGGGGTAGGACATCGCACTCTTTCTCGCTGAACGCCTCCACGAGGTCTCGGTACTCCCTCGGGACGGGTTGCTGCTCCTCCTCCTCCTCTGATGCTCCCTTGCTGTACTCAAGGGTTCTCACGGCCCCTCCCTTCTCTATCTGCTTTCTCCCCTTGTTCGGAGGGCTGGAGGCCTTCTTCCTCATAATTATACTTTCAGAGGCTTTCTCCCAATAGATCCAGGGCCCCCACTTGGCTAACCAAGCCAGGTCCAGGATCATGTCCTCTGCCATCTTTGGGGCAACCATGAAGCGAATAGTCTCTTGGTGGGTCCCCAATTCTAGCTGCACCGGCTCCATCAAATGGGAAGAGGCCTTGCCTCCTATCAGCGTGCCATCAACCTGTTCAAACTTCACAGGTTTCTTGAGCTTCCTCACATGTAATCCTAGCCTCTGCACTGCGGCTTGACTAATTAGGCAACGGGAGCAGCCTGAGTCTATGAGGACCTTTACCATCCCCCTCACCCCTGAGCGGGATGCCTTGATGTCTACCCTAACTTCAAGGTGGTTAACAGGTCCACTCACCATCAGGTCGTCCTCTCCCTTGCTCTCGCTGTCATAGAGGATCATCGGCGGCCCCTCTTCGGTCGGACTTCCATCCCCTTCGCTCTCTGGGGGGAGACCTCAATGACCTGGGTTGCTGCCCGCAATTTCTCCTTTCCCTTCTTCAGTGGGTTCTTTGGCTTTGAGGGAGTCGGTGCCACGGGAGCCATCCGAGGTGTTGATGCCGGGCACATCGCAGCCCTGTGACCCTGCTGGCCACAGCGAAAGCACATGATGAAACGCGATCGGATGGCCCTGCAGGAACCGGGGCCGCTGCCACTAGTTGCTTCCTCCCTAAAGTACGCTTCTCTTGGCTTTTCTTCGGTCGCGGTCCGAAGCCCCCGTGGCCCTTGTACACCGCCAGGTCTAAGTCCATGGTGGTGACTAGCTGGTACCAGTCACTAAGCCAGTTTGGGATCCCTCAGACCAGACACATGTGAAATAGGTCGCAGCTCAGCCCATCTCGGAAGTATTGGGTCAAGAGCTGCTCTGGCCAGTGCCTCAGCCTCCCCGCAACCCTCCTAAAGTCTCTAATGTACTCGGCCATGGGTCTACTCCCCTATCTGACATTTCGGACCTCCATCTCCGCTCGTTGGGTCTGCACGGGGTCCCCGAATCGGGCTCTGAGGCCACAGAGAAATGCGTCCGGATCTGCCAGCTCGGGGGCGCCTTCGTCATGGACAATTGTCACCCATTCTGCCGCCTCCCCTTCGAGGTTGTCCACTACGACATCCACCCGGGCCTCGTCATCAGGGTAATCTTCATGTCGGTCGAGGTGGGTCCAGACTTGATTAAGGAAGAACGCCAGCTTCTCGGGGTTCCCGTCAAATGTTTCCCTCAAGCAGTGGGGGCGGAGGTGGCCTCGGTGCTGGCCAGGGCCCCGGCATCGAGGCCCCGCCGTATGGGTACATCCACAGGTGAACTCCATACCTGGGGACCGGTGGTGGTCGCCGCCAATCTGCCCCCCCCCCCCCCCCCAGGCTGAGGAGGAGGCGCTGGTGGCGGACTGCAGGCTCTCTGTCCCAGACTGGGACCAGACTGGGGAGGTAATCCAGGCTGCAGGCTAACTGCTCCTCCAGCCATTGCTTTTGCTACTCCTGTTGAGCGCTGGGGTGAAGGTGCTGGTGCTTGAGCTAGGAGCGGAGCTGAGCCCCTTCGGGGTCGAGGATGCAACCATGGGACCGGCTGTCCTCCATGGACCTCCAGGCTGCTAAACCTCTCCCTCAGTTGCTCCATCGATTGACTGCCACTCCTTGGCAAGTAGCACTCCCTGGGTGCTGTCCACTCCGAGGCTCCTCGCTCCCACCACTCCAGCTCTCTGCTCCATTTGGGCCGAGGGCAGTCCAATGGGAATTCGGCTTCAGTGGCTTTCCATAGCTCCTCTCGCCGCTTCTCCAACTCGGGTCGGTTGAACGCCACTGCTCCACCCGTCCACTCTGAGGTCGGCTCATTATGTTCAATTCGCTCCTTGGGTCGTGTTGAGGCCGGTGGGGTTATGAAGCTGCTTTTGGCCCCAGCTGGAGTCCTGCTGGTCGATCCCGACCCGGCTCCAGCCGTCTTCTCCGTTTCAGGCATCTTCTCCTGAGTCTTCACCACCCCTCTGGAGGCCACCAGAAGGGCGTAGGGGCTCAGGACCCCTCAATGGAATTGGAATTGTTTCTCAGAGCTAGCTTAGTGTCAAGTTCTGGCTGAGAAGCCCAATGAAGCAAAACACCAGAGACATTGCATTCTCTAATATAAACTTTATTAGGCATTAGCAAACCGGTAAGATAGAACGGAAGCTAGCTCTAAGAAAATGGCAGAAAGCAGATAATTAAAAGAGTGAAACTTTCCCTCCCCTCTCTGACATTTCAGGTCACATTGTCCAATATATCTTCCAGTAATTGTTATGAGAAGAAACTTCAGTTTGCCAAAACAACTCTTCAACTGCTTCAGCTCTCATGTTGATAAGGAACACCTGTGCATCCAAATCTCTCCCCTCTTCTCCACCCCCCCCACTGTTGACAAGCTAGAAGCATATAGCAGTCCTAAAGACAGTAGGTTTCGTAGCTTGACACATTTGTGACATAGTTAAAAAAGTCAAATCAGGTTAGTTTGATATGATTTGCCCTCAGTAAAACCATGCTGCGTTGGATCCATCAAGTAGAAGACTTAAATGTTTGTTAATCCTTTTTTGCAGGAGTGATTCCGTTAACTTCACTACTACACTGGCCTATAGTTTCCAGCTTCTTCCCTAACCCCCTTCTTGTGGATGGGTACAATATAAGCTGTTCGCCAGTCCTGAAGGACTTCACCTGTTAGAAGAGACTGGTTAAACAGATCAGTTAATGGTCCAGTGAGCACACTTAGAAGTTCCCTCAGAACTCTGGGATGAATACCCTCCGGATCTATTGTTTTATTAAGCTTTAAGTGGGCTACCTCACCTGCCACCTCCACCTCTAAAAACCCTGCAAAAGAACCTGCACTGATTTAGCCAGTTCCTCCTCTTTCTGTGCTTTAGCACAGGGGTCTCCAATCCCCGGTCTATGGACCAGTACCGGTCTGTGGCATGCCAGCAACCGGTCCGCACAAACAAGCAAAGCCCCATCCGCGAGATGCAGGCAGCACAAAAAACCACGCACCCTCCAGTCTGTGGAAAAACCTCTCTCCACAGAACCGGTCCCTGGTGCCCAAAAGGTTGGGGACCTCTGCTTTAGCAGCACTAATAACTTGTTTGGCTTCCTTCTTTAGGTTGTTATATACAGTGCATTCAGAAAGTATTCAGACCCCCTTCACTTTTGTCAATTTTGTTTTGCTGCAGCCTGATTCTGCAGTTGTTGAAATTCATTTTTTTCTCATTAATCTACTCTACCCCATAATGACAAAGTGAAAACAGAATTTTAGAAATGTCTGTAAATTTATTAAAAAGAAAAAACTGAAATATCACATTGGCATAAGTATTCAGACCCTTTGCAACAACACTTGAAAGTTAGCTCAGGTGCCTCCCAGTTCACTTGATGGTTGCTGATATGTTTCTACACCTTGATTGGAGTCAACCTATGGTAAATTCAATTGACTGGACACCATTTGGAAAGGCACACAGCTCTCTAAGGAAGGCCTCACAGCTGACAATGCATACTGTAGCAGAGCAAAAGCCATGAGGTCAAAGGAACTACCTGAAGAGCTCAGAGACAGGATTACTGCAAGGCACATATCTGGGGAAGGCTACAATAAAGTTTCTGCTGCGCTGAAGGTGTCATGGTTCCAATAGATGAGACCAAACAAATCAGAACTCCGTGGCTGGAAGTTTCCTCAAAGAATATGTTTTTTGGCTACATAGTATTGGCACGGTCAAAAGTAAAACCAAGTCTAAAATTCCCTCCAAAGAGTTACAATATTACAAAGTTAAACTCCCCACCCCAGTACTATGCAATTTACTATGTTTCCCAATAGAATAGTTTGGCAGGCTTTCTGACAGAATGCTCAACCCCCCAATTCAACCGATTGGAATGACCTTGGTTCCCATGGGACAGAGAATTGTTTAGACTAGCAGAAAACCTCCACTTCCCCCCTCCCATTCTTGTGGCAACCTAGAACGAGCAACATGGCTTCAGCCAGGTTCGTTGTAGAGTTGACAGAAGGTTCCTAAGAGCACAGTGGCCTCCATAATTCTCAAATGGAAAAAGTTTGGCACAACTAGGATTTTTCCAAGAGCTGGTCACCCAGTCAAACTGAGCAATTGGGGGAGAAGGGCCTTAGTAAGAGAGGTGACCAAGAACCCGATGGTCACTCTGACTGAGCTCCAGAGATCCTGTGTGGAGATGGGACAGAGTTCTAGAAGGACAACCGTCACTGCAGCCCTCCACCGATCTGGGCTTTATGGCAGAGTGGCTAGATGGAAGCCTCTCCTCAGTGCAAAACACATGAAAGCCCGCTTGGAGTTTGCAAAAAAGCACCTGAAGGACTCTGGTCTGATGAAACCAAGATTGAATTGTTTGGCCTCAATTTTAAATGTTATGTCTGGAGGAAACCAGGCACCGCTCATCACCTGCCCAATATCATCCCAACAGTGAAGCATGGTGGTGGCAGCATCCTGCTGTGGGGGTATTTTTCAGCAGCAGGGACTGGGAGACTGGTCAAGGTTGACGGAAAGCTGAATGGAGCAAAGTACAGGGATATCCTCAATGAAAACCTGTTCCACAGCGCTCAGGACCTCAGACTGGGCCGAAGGTTCACTTTCCAACATGACAACAATCCTAATCACACAGCCAGAGCCGTGACTTGAACCCTAGTGAACTTCTCTGGAAGGACCTGAAAATGGCTGTCCACCGACGATCACCATCCAACCTGACTGAGCTTGAGAGGATTTGCAAGGAAGAATGGCAGAAAAGTCCCCAATCCAGGTGTGCAAAGCTTGTTGTGTCATACCCGAAAAGACTCAAGCTGTAATTGCTGCCAAAGGTGCTTCAACAAAGTACTGAGTGAAGGGTCTGAATACTTATGCCAATGTGGTATTTCAGTTTTTTCTTTTTAATAAATTTACAGACATTTCTAAAATTCTGTTTTCACATTGTCATTATGGGGTACTGAGTATTAATGAGAAAAAAAGTGAATTTCAGCAACTCTAGAATCAGGTTGCAGCATAACAAAATTGACAAAATGAAGGGGGTCTGAATACTTTCTGAATGCACTGTACCTCTTTATCAGCTACATTTTTGCTATTCTTATATCTGCTATATGCTGATTTTTTTTCTCCTTTACTATCCTACGTACTGTAATGCTGTGAACCACAGTGGGTTTCTCTTTTGCTTTTACCAATGTGCCTCACATAGAGACTAGTTGCCTCCAAGATGGCAGATTTTATCAGTGTTCACTGAGCACTGAGTCCTGTCACTTTATGCCACCCTTCAAATTTATGTTGTAGATAATCCCCAATTTTGGTAAAATTTGTCCACTTGAAGTCTAAAACTTAGTTTTAGTGTATGTTATATCGGTTTTAGTTTTAATGTCAAACCAAAGGCATTGGTGATCACTGGAACCTAGGTTTTTCCCCACCTCAACCTCAATTTCTAGTACCCTATCCCCATTTGTCAAAACTAAGTCTGGAATATGGTCCTCTCTTGTTGGGCATTTTACTAACTCTTTTAGAGAGGCGCCTTTTAATGCCTCTAACATATCCCTGCTCCTGCTTGTAAGTGCAGTTGAAAGATTCCAGTTAACGTCAGTCATGTTGAAGGCGCCCATGATTACAACCTCTCCTTTCATTGCCATCTGGGTTATCTTCTCAACCAGAATGCTATCATAATCCACTGAATGTCCTGGGGGCCTGTATATGACATCAATTCTGATGACTGATCCCTCTTCAGTTTGTAAGCAAACCCAAAGGGTTTCAAGTAGCTAATGTGTTTTTTGAATTAGTGTTGCTTTTATGCCCTCCTTGACATAAATGGCAACTCCCCCCCTCCTTTTTCTATTCTGTCTTTTCTGTATAGTACAGTGAGGGGGAAAAATATTATTATTATTATTATTTTTAAATAAATAATTTTATTAAATGTACATTTAAAAACAAAAATGGACATAATTCAACCTCCCTGTGTATAACACTGCTATTACAGAAAGAAAAACAGAAACTTAAAATACCTTCTATAACAGGACAGAGTATAACAAGCTGTACATATAACTTCTATAAAAAACTTCTGTATTTACATAGCTTTCCGTTGTGTCCTGATATAGATGCTAATAGGAAATCCTTGCGTTATCTACTAATCAATCAATAATCAATAATCATCTCAGCGATCCTCCTTATCTCTAACCAATCGTACAAATTTTTCCAAATTTCATAATACTCTGTTTCAGTTTTATTTTTGATCTCTAGAGTTAACCTGTCCATTTCAGCACAGGACAAAATTTTATTTATTATTTCTTCTTCAGTGGGGGCTTCCTTTCTTTTCCATTTTTGGGCATATGCCAATCTTGCTGCAGTTAAAATATGCAATAGTAAGTAGAAAGATGCTTTGCTAAATTTATCATTAATAATCCCTAATAAGAAGATTTCTGGTTTTAAATCAATTTTTTGTAGTAGTATTTCTTCCAGCCAATTTTTTATCTGGTGCCAAAAAACCTTCGCTTTTGAACATTCCCACCACATGTGATAATAAGTCCCTGGAAACCTTCTACATTTCCAGCATGTCGGTGAGATTTTTTTATCTATTTTTGCTAGCCTTGTAGGGGGAAGGTGCCATCTATAAAACATCTTGTATAGATTTTCTTTATAAGAGGTGGCTAGCGTTAACCTCCTATTTCTGTCCCATAATGATTGCCAATTATCTAAGTCAATATTATAACCAAAATTTTTGCTCCAGATTAACATTGTTTCTTTTACCTGTTCTTCTAACAAATCTTGTTCTAATAAATATTGATATATCTTTTTTATCATTTGATCTTCTGTTCCTAGAAGGATTTTATCTAATTGGGTATACTCTAATTTTATCCCTGGTTCTTTTTTGTCTTTTCTGTATCGCGACTGTATTTGTAAGTATGCCCACCATTCCAACTCTATACCATCTTCTAATAGTCTTTTCCTTGTTTTCAGGTCTCCATTCTCGTCTAAGATATCTTTATATGTGGTTACTCTTCCTAAATTTATGAATTTGGGGTGCATAAATATCTCTAATATGGATAGCCAATTGGGGCTCTCTATATAATTAATTTTTTTAATTTTTATCCACACGTCTAATAGTGCCCGTCTAATATGATGGTTCTGGAAATACTGGTGAGCCTTATATTTCCCGTCCCACATTATGGCATGCCACCCTATTTGCATATCATGGCCTTCTAATGCCAGTAGTCTTCTGTTCCTTAAGTGTATCCAATCCTTTATCCATACCAATATTGCTGCTTGATAATATTTTTCCCAATCCGGGAGGCCGAGCCCTCCTCTTTCCTTTGCATCCTGTAATAGTTTTAATTTAATTCTCGGTTTTCTACCTTGCCAGATAAATTTGGATGTAACTCTGTTTAAATTTTCAAAAAAAGCCTTACCTAATTTAATTGGTACACATTGGAATAAAAAGAGTAGTTTGGGAAGTATGTTCATCTTGATTGTCGCTATTCTCCCCATAAAGGAGAGCTGCAAGTTTTTCCATCTGTCTAAGTCTACTGTAATTTGGTCTATTAATTTGTCATAATTTTCTCTTTTGAGTGTAGTACATCTTGCCGACAGTTGGATCCCCAAGTACCTTACTCTTTTAGATGTCTGGATATTGATTTTGTCTACTAGCTCAGTTTCTTGTAAATTGGACATGTTTTTAACTAACATTTTAGTTTTTTCTTTATTAATCTTCAACCCCGCGACATCTCCATAATTTTCCAGCTCCTGTAATAATCTTGTTCCGGATTCTAAGGGGTCTTCCAAAATGAAAACTAAATCGTCTGCATAAGCCTATAATTTAAATGTCTCTTTTCTAATTTCTAATCCTTTGATCAGCTTGTCTTTTGGAATTATTCTTGTGAGTGCTTCTAAAGAAAGAATAAATAATAGAGGGGATAGTGGGCAACCTTGTCTTGTGCCTTTTTGTATTTGGACGCTATTTGTTAGTTCTCCATTTATAATTACTTTTGCTGCTTTTTTGGAATAGATTGTTTTAAACATGTTTATAATTTTTTCCCCAAAATCCATCTGTTTAAGTTGAGTCAACATAAAATTCCATTTAACATTATCAAACGCTTTCTGAGCGTCCACAAAAATCAATGCCATTTGTTTTTCACTATGTAATTCGTAATATTCTAAGATGTCTAGTATAATCCTAACATTATGTCTAATTTGTCTTTTAGGCAAAAAGCCATTTTGGTCGGTGTGAATGAATTCAACTAAATATTTTTAAAATCTTTCTGCCATTATAGTCATGAAAATCTTATAATCCGTGTTCAGTAAAGAAATGGGCCTATAGTTTTTAATGCAGGTCAAGTCAGAATTTTCTTTAGGAATTAGTGAAATGATTGCTTCTTTCCATGAGTTTGGGGTTTTTGCTATGTTTAATACATCGTTAAATATGCCCAGTAAGGTTGGGGCCAAAAGTTCTTGGAGGTTCTTATATATTTCGGACGGTAATCCGTCAGGGCCAGGTGTTTTATTACTTTTTTGCTTTTTAATTGCTTCTATAATTTCCTGGACTGTTATATCTTTATTTAATATATTTTGAAATTCTTCCGGGACCTTCGGTAAGTCCGCTTTCATAAGATATTGTGATATTCTTTCCTCAGTAACCTTTCCATCCTCTTTATAAAGGTTTTTATAGAAGTCATATATCACCCGTTTTTTTTCTTCATTTTGATATACCATCTCCCCTGTTTGATTACATAATTTACTAATCCATCTTTTATCTTTTTGTTTTTTCAATCTATAGGCCAACCATCTCCCGGGTTTATTTGCCTGTTCAAAAATTTTTTGTCTAATACTTTTTAATTTTTTTGCCATTTCTCCCTTTTCTATAATATTCAATTTGTGCTTATTTAAATCTAGCTGTTGTTTTAGGTCTCTACATTGTGGGTTTTTTTGTAATTGTAATTCTAATTTTTTGTTTTCTTCTGTTAAGCTTTTCCGATGTTGCCTTTTCTTTTTATATTCATTGGCCATGCACGCAATTGCAGTTCCTCTCATAACAGCCTTGGCCGTGTCCCATAAATTTTGAGTGCTAGTCTCCTCTTTCTTATTTGTCTGGAAGAATATCCGCATTTGTTCCTCCATCTTATGCTTAAATTCTATTTGGTTTAAGATTGCCTTTTTTAGAGTCCACCTCCTTGTTGTTGTCTTCTGTTCTTTCCATTTAATTATAATAGGATTATGGTCTGCCCAAGTATTAATGTCTATTACTACATCATCAATATCTGCATTTAGTTCTTTCGTTGTCCAGACCATATCAATTCTGGACCATGATTGATGCCGCCCTGAATAGTATGTAAATTGCTTTTCATTCAAATTTCTCTCCCTCCCAACTATCCTGAATATTTAATTCTTCCGCCATTTTAAAAAAAGTACCAGGTAGTATTCTCCTGCTTCGTTTCCTTACTTCCCCACTCTTATAATCTAATTCTCTGTCTATATTTGCATTAAAATCGCCAATTATACAAATGTTCTCATATTCCATATCGGCAATAACCTTATGCAATTTCTTATAAAATTGTCTTTGTTTTTCATTGGGAGCATAAATTCCTACCAGGGCGACCTTTCTTTTATTCAGGGAAATTTCAATAATCAGTATTCTGCCTTCCTCATCTCGATAGATTTGTCTTGCTGGGATTTTTTCTTTAACATATATCACAATTCCTCCTTTCTTCTGCTGTGAAAGCGATACAAATTTGATTCCTAACTTAGAGTAATTTAGTAGATCCTGATCTTGAGTCTTTATGTGTGTTTCTTGTAGAATTGTTATGTCTAAGTTTTTCTTACTGAGCTTATTCAAAATTATATTTCTCTTAGCCGGGGAGTTTAGTCCATTTACATTTAATGATAATAGTGTTAATATTTCTACATTACTGCCTCTGCTTTGATCTTGTCGCTCTTGTCGGTCTGTCTTCCTTGGGTTCTTTGTGTCTGCTTCCATCATCATTGTCATAGTTCATTTTCATTTTTTCTCTTTTCTCCGTTTCCCGTTCTTTGCCTTGTGGTTCTCGTGTCTTTCTATTATATCTCTCTGTATTGTTCTCTTCTCTTAATTCTCTTTCTTCTAGTTCATCTTCATTTCCTAGGTGCTGCTGTAAAAACTCTTCTGCTTTGTCAATCGAATCTAGCTTATATCTTTTTTCTTGCCAGGTCACCAGAATCCCTTCGGGCATCAGCCACCTAAAATTGATGTTTCGTCTTATTAATTTTGATGTAATATGTTGATAGGGCCTTCTCAGGTCTCTTACCCTCCTGGGGACTTGTTTAAGGACAGTTAGTTGTTTACCTCTGTATTCTATTGGATCGTCCCTTGTTCTGTCCAAAATCTCATCCCTAATTGACTTCTTCACAAATCTAATATGTACTTCCTTGGGTAGGTTATTTCTTCTTGTGTAGTTTGTGTGGATTCTGTACATTTCATCAACCTCATTTGCCATCTCTTCTTTCCCTATCCCTAGGGCCCTTGCTAACAAGTCTGCCATCATTTCTGGGAGATCCTCCCCCTTCTCTTCTTTCACGTTTTGAAAGCGTAGATAATGGTCTGCTTTCTCAGTTTCAAGCAGGATGACGGTTTTTTCTAATTCTTTGTTTGCTTGCGAGAGTTTTTCATTCATTTCGTGTACTCTTCTTTCCTCCTCATTCATTCTGTCTTCCATTTCTAATACTTTCTGTTCATTTTTCAATATTTGTTGTTGGAAACATTCAAATTTTCCATCCATTGCCCCCATCTTCTCTTTAAGTTCTCCAGTGTCATTCCTTACTTCACCTATTTCTTTTTTTAAATCCTCATGATTTCTCAGCATAACCTCTTGCATGGATTGTAGCATTGCTTGTAAGTCTTTAAGTGAGCCTGCTCTCTCCCGTGGCATCATCTCTTCAATAGATCTTTGTCCTGCTGGGCTTAATTCCGCCGATGAAGCTTGGGTTATCTGCCTTCTTTATCTTTCCCTCCACCACACCTGGAGAATTTATTATTCTTCCAAGGTTATAGTCACTGGCGTCTTATATCTTAACAATGATATATTTTGTTGCTAACAGAATATGAAACCTATTACACTAACACTTCTAATACACAATAGTCAATCTTAATCAATTTCAAGTGTTTATATTCCACTACAGTCCTATATTATCTATATAATAACATGTGACAATAATGTAACCATTAAATTACCTCACTATTGTAACCAGTATTCAATTCATTAACAATAAAGACCAGGTTTTACAGTCAAACCCTTGACAGTTATAGATATTATTGTATTCAACAGAGACAAATAAATCAGTTTTCTCTCCCTTCTTAGGCATTCAACCTTTCGCTCCTAGTTAGCCTCCTCCCATTCAATCGTACAATAGGTTATATTCAAGCTCTCAAAACAGTTAGAGTTGATCCCTTTTGTTTTAGGAACTTTTTAAAGCAATTAATTCACTTCTTACGTTATGAGTATCACTCTTCCCACCTTTAATGCTAATTGGTCGTCAGTTCTTATTTAAGATGTCCGCTCTCTCTACTCAGTCCATACTGTCACTCTTCAAGTTTATTTTGTTTTTTGTAGCTTCTTCTTGGCTCTGCTGCAAGAGCCAGAAAGAGAAACCACCCTTAATCACCAGTCCTTGCAGCCTGTGAGTCTGTTACTTTAAGGTCAGATCTCTTTTTTTCCCCTGTCTCCTTTTCGCCGCTATCTGACAGGGGAGGTGATTTCCCCCTTTCGCTCCGGGGCTTCTCCTCTTTTCTTCTCTTCTTCGAAATTCTCCGGAATGATTTCACGATCCGGAACACTTACAAGAGTTCGCTGAGTGTTCACTCTGCCAGGTTAGTTGAATCACTGTCCCGCTATTCCACCGCTATTTCTGACAGCAGTCATTACTT
Organism: Azemiops feae; assembly: GCA_023970755.1. Lineage (NCBI taxonomy): Eukaryota > Metazoa > Chordata > Lepidosauria > Squamata > Viperidae > Azemiops > Azemiops feae. The sequence goes on from JALGBA010002348.1 coordinate 94,256, forward strand.
CACGGCCACCATATTGGGCCGTCTCCTTCACCCGGCTTTCTACTAGGCTTTCCTGCTTTCTGCGTCTCAGACCGCCGTCCTGAGCCGCTCAGCTGGGCGCCTCCGCTTCTGATCTCCCTCCGAGAGATCCAGGGCTTTTAAAAAACCCACCGGGAACAGAGAAATAGCTGTGAAGTCAGCACGCTCATTCGGAGCGGCGTCTCAGCACAGCCATTCCATTTGACCGCTGCGAGGGGAAAAATTATTTGATCCCCTGCTGTTTTTGTACGTTTGCCCACTGACAAAGAAATGGTCAGTCTATAATTTTAATGGTAGGTTTATTTTAACAGTGAGAGACAGAATAACAAAAAAAAATCCAGAAAAACGCATTTCATTTCATTGTCCCTGTGGTGACTTGGCTGAGGTGAGGTATCCTGCGGCAAGGTGGTGATGGCAAGTTTTCATAGACCCTCTGGCGATTCCTGCCTAATTTAGAAAAGAGCTCCATCTCCTGTTTATCAAAACCATCCAACTCCCTTTTTCCCTCCAGGCCACCCACAGTTCATAGTTCACCAATTGAGTTCAGTTCTTTTGCTTTGGGAAAAGCTGTCTGCTTCGGTCAAAACATTTTTCATCACTCGGCCTTGTTAGATAACGTCTCCCCGGCAACAGACTGTTCACTTGTGTTCCATAGCCTCCCTCCACCCTTAGGAATTCACCACCCTCCTCCTGTCATTGTTTGGCAAAGCTGCGAGCAAAAGCAGGTACAGGCAACTATGGTGTGAGTCAGGTTTGACAAAAGAATGATAGCCCTGGAAAATAAGACACTAATGTGCACACAACATTAGACATTACTGTCCACTTCCAAGACCACCCTCACTTGGGCCAGCCTGGATGCTCGGCATGAAAACTGCACACTAATCTATCTGCCTTCACATCTGTCGCTGCCACCCATTCTGCATCGGCTAGAGGGTAGCCTCTCCATAATACAGTATGTAGCCTGGTATACTTATATCTCAATCATTGGAATCCTTGAACCATGTCTCTGTAATTGCAACAAGATCCAAGTTGTCCCTGTACATAATGGCTGTTAGATCACAAAATTTGTTGCTTAAACTGAACATTAGTGCTCATGGTACAGCGCACACCATCAAAAGCTTGATTTTTCTTAACAGCAACCTTAATATTATTAACCACACAAACATCTATGTTAGAAACACGGACAACCCTATTAATTTTAGATTGCTAGGGACAGAACTGTTCTATATCAATTAACTGTTCCCATTATTCAGTTTAAATGCTTTTCCAGAAAACCCCTGAATACTAAGTAGCTTAGTTACTTTCTGTGGATGATGCAAACAAACTCTTTTATACAGTTTTGCATCAGACTAACTACAAAAATTATGACTAACGATGATGATGATGATGACTCAACTGGACAGGATTGTGGTCTGTGAGGACAAAGTTGTCTTGGATAAGGGAAGGTCTGTATCAGGTGTTGTAAATCAGCCAGCTCAACCTGCCACCTTAGTATCCCTATTAAGTTTAGCAAGGACACTATTATGCAGGGACACACCAAAGGTATCATGTTTATGGTCCACAGCTCTCAGTCTGCCAGATCCAACGGTTGTCCATACTGCCCTTCTCCTGCAGAGTCTTTGTGGAAGGGGGGCCTGATAACAGAGCAGCTCAATAGAACCCACCAGCTGAGTCAGCCACCTAATTTCAGCCTGAAGAGCACAAACTAAAGACTGTAGACCAGGGATTTTCAACCGGTGGTACGTCGGCATCTGGCAGGTGGTACGCGTACGACGGGTGGAACAGCACTGTAAAAAAAAGTGTTAAAAAAAGTGTAAAAGTGGATGAAGTGAAGTGGCAGCGCCGCACAGGCTTGTGGGAAAGAAAGCTGGAACTGCGCGAGGCGTTGCCTGGGTCCTACTGAGAGCCCAGGATCGAAGCGCGCAGCTCCAGCTGATTGGTGGCAGCCTTAGGGGTTGCAGACAGCCTCACACAGTCTTCGGGAGGAGATTCAGCTGGAGCTGCGCGAGGCATTGCCTGCCTGGGTCCTGCGGAGAGCCCAGGATCAGCGCGCGCAGCTCCAGCTGATTGGGGGTGGCAGGCAGCCTCACGCAGTCTTCAGGCAGAGATTCAGCTGGAGCTGCGGGAGGCATTGCCTGGGTCCTGCTGAGGGGGAGAAGAGAGGATATAAAAGGGGGGAGAGAAGAGAGGATATAAAAGGGGGAGAAGAGGATATAAAGGGGGAGAGAAGAGAGGATATAAAAGGTGGGGAGAGAAATTTGTTAAATGAGTTTTGCCCCATTTTATGACTTTTCTTGCCACAGTTGTTAAGTGAATCACTGCAGTTGTTAAATTAGTAACATGGTTGTTAAGTGAATCTGGTTTTCCCACTGACTTTGCTTGTCAGAAGGTTGCAAAAGGGGATCACATGACCCTGGGACACTGACCATCATAAATATGAATCAGTTGCCAAACATCCAAATGTAAATCACATGACCCTGGGGACGCTGCAACAGTCAGAAGTGTGAAAAATGGTCATAAGTCACTTTTTTCAGTGCCGTTGTAACTTTGAACAGTCACTAAGCGAACTGTTGTAAGTCAAGGACTACCTGTACTTTATCACTTTTTTCCGGTTTGTTTGTTTTTTGGTCATCAAGTTTTTTTTATATATATATATTTTATTAGATTTTTATAGGGATGGGGAGGGAGGAGATAGGGGTGTAACATAGGGTAAAAAACAAGGATTAGACCAGGGGTAGGGATAGGTACAGTAATGGGGTTACCCCCAACAGTAAGTCAACGCTTTAGCAAGCAGACTATCGTCCGGGTATACATGTTAAGTGTGCATAGTTAACATAATACTAAAAAGCTATAGTAAATAAATTTATCACTAATAATAATGAAAAATTAACCAATACATATCATTCATTCTATGAATAACAATAATTAATATACTATTGATAATATATTACTAACTAAATATAATTACTTATAAATACTAGTATATTGCTTATTACTTATAATTACTTATAGATAAGAGTATTCACCGCAAAATTCTAACATAAAAATTAAATTAAAAAAAAAATCATTTATCTTATTTAATTTCATAACCTTTTTTCGTTCTGTCGTATTGCTAACCATTGATAGAATTTTTCCCATGTTTTGAAATAAATTGTGTCTTCTTTCTCTTTGATTTCTAAAGTTAGTCTATCCATTTCTGCGCATTCCAATATTTTCGTAATAATAATCTGATCAGGTGGTATCTTTTCATTTTTCCAAAATTGGGCAAATGCTATTCTCGCAGCTGTTAATACATGTAAAATTAAATATTCGTTCTCTTTTCCATAGTTAGATCCTAGTATTCCTAGTAGAAACAGTTCCGGTTTAAATTCTATCTGAATCTTAGTCATCTTTTCTAACCATATATGAATCTTAAACCAATATTTCTTTGCATTAGGGCATATCCACCAGATATGATAATAAGTCCCTGGTTTTTGTTTACATTTCCAACAAATATTTGATACATTTTTAAACATTTTCTCTAATCTGACTGGTGTCATATGCCATCTATAAAACATTTTATATAAATTCTCCTTGTATGCAGCTGCTTTAGTCAGTTTAATGTTTCGATCCCAAAGTTTTTGCCAATCTTCTAAGTCTATAGAATATCCAAAATTCTTTGCCCATACTATCATTGTTTCTTTTACTTGTTGTTCTTCCATCTTCCATCTTCCATCTTAGCAAGAATTTGTAAAGTTTTTTAATCAAGTTTTCTTCTGTTTTTAGCAATATTTTATCTAGTGGTATCTGTTCTTTATAAAATCCCGTAGATTTTACATCTTTTTCATATCTTGTCTGAATTTGCAAATAAGACCACCATGTTAAGTCAATACCCTGTTCCTGAAGAACTTGTCTGTCTTTTAAGTTTTCCATCTTTGTCCAAAATATCTTTATAACTAACGAGTTTGTCATAGTTAATTAAATTTGGATAAGTAAAAGCTTCCATTGTCGAAAGCCACTCAGGTATTTTCATGTAAATTTTGTGTTTAATTCTTTCCCACTCTGAAAGCAATACATTCCTTATGGCATGATTTTGAAAGTATTTATGTACTTTATTTTTCTCATACCACAAAAATGCATGCCAACCTAATTGCAAATCATGTCCCTCTAAATAAACAAGTCGTTTATTTCTCAGTGTGATCCATTCTTTAAGCCAAAGCAAAATGGTTGCCTAGTAATAAAGTCTCCAGTCCGGGAGCCCAAAGCCCCCTCTGTCTTTGGAATCTTGTAGTAATTTGATTTTAATTCTTGCTTTTTTTCCTTGCCATATAAATCTCATTATTGTAGCATTTAATTCATCAAAGTATTTCTGACTCAATTTGACAGGGACCGCTTGAAATAGAAAAATTAGCTTAGGTAAAATGTTCATCTTAACGGTCGCTATCCTTCCTAGCAATGATAATTGAAGATTTTTCCATTTCTCCAAATCCACTTTTGTTTTAATAGTCTCTCATAGTTGTCCTCTTTTATTGTTGTGTATTTTGAAGTTAAATGGATACCTAAATATTTAACTTTTTTAGCTATTTGAAGATTTGTCTTTTTAGCAAATTGGATTTTTTGTTTGTCTGTTAAATTCTTCGTTAATACTTTAGTTTTTTCCCTATTTATCTTCAACCCCGTCACTTCTCCAAAGTTCTCTATTTTCTGCAGAAGTTTAGTAGCTGTTTCCAATGGCTCCTCCAGAATAAAAACCAAGTCATCTGCAAAAGCCTGTAGTTTATATTTTTGGTCTTTTATCTCCAATCCTTTGATCTTGATGTCTTGCCTAATATTCCTAGCCAACACTTCCAGTGTAAGAATAAATAACAAGGGCAACAATGGACATCCTTGTCTTGTGCCTTTTTTGATTTCAAAGCTATCTGTGTAATCTCCATTTAAAAGTATCCTTGCTGATTGTTTAGTACAAATTGCTTGAATTGCGTTTATAAAGTTTTCACCAAAATCCATCTCCTTCAATTGTTGGAACATAAATTGCCAATTGAGATTATCAAAAGCTTTTTGTGCATCAAGAAATATAAGCGCCAACTGTTTCCCCGGATGGTTTTCGTAATATTCCAAAACATTTAAAATAATCCTTAGATTATTCTTTATCTGCCTTTTTGGCAGAAAGCCATTTTGGTCCGAGTGGATAAATTCAGTCAAGAATTTCTTCATTCTTTCTGCCATTATTGCAGTAAATATTTTATAATCCACATTTAATAACGATATTGGTCTATAATTTTTGATTTGTGTAAGATCAGTCTTCTTTGGGTATGAGGGAAATGTTGGCTTCTATCCATGAATTTGGTATTTTTATTTCTGAAAGAACTTCGTTACAAAGATCTTTCAAAATCGGGCTAACAATGTCTTGTAAAGCTGTGTAAAATTCTGCAGGGAGACCATCAGGTCCCGGAGTTTTATCCTTCTTTTGCCTTTTTATCGCCTCTGTAATCTCCATCATTGTTATCTTCTCGTTTAACATATATTGCATATTCTCTGGTACCTTTGGGAGATTCGCTTCTTTTAAATATTCCTGTATTGTCTCATTCGATACCACCTCAGTTTTATAAAGTGTCTCATAATAAGCTGTAGTAATTTTTTTAATTGCATCATTGTGGCAGTACAATTGGCCTTTTGAATCTTGTAGCTTACTTATCAGTCTTTTTTCTCTTTCTTTTTCAATTTATATGCCAGCCATCTTCCCGGTTTATTGGCATTTTCAAAAAAAATCTGTTTAGATCGTTTAACCTGTTGTGCCCTTACATCCATCTCCAGTAGATTTAATTTGTGTTTTATTAATTCCATTTGTGTCTTCAACTTTTTCTTTTGTGGATCATTTCGTAGCTCCAGTTCCAGGTTACTGAGTTGTTCTTTCAGCCGAAGCTGTGTTTGTTTCTTTTCTTTATTCTTTTTGGCAACGTACATTATAGCCACGCCCCTAAAATAGGCTTTCGCTGTATCCCATACATTTTGAATGGAGGTTTCTTCTTTCTTATTTATTTTTTAAAAAAATTCCATTTCTTTCGTTGCTAATTGTAAAAATTCTTTTTCTTTCAATATAGCTTTGTTCAACCACCATCTTAATTTCTTTCTGGTTCCTTTCCAAATCATTTTAATTGGATTATGATCTGCCCAAATATTAGGTTCTATTTCAATCTCCTGTATCATAGTCTTTAAATCATAAGAAATCCATATCATATCAATTCGTGACCAGGATTTATGCCTATTTGAATAAAATGTATATTGTGCTTTATCTGGGTTCATTTCTCTCCATATATCTTGTATACCTAATTCATCTTTCATCTTTAGAAAAGGTTTAGGTAGGGTATTTCCCCCTTTTTTCCCTTGTTTGTAGCTTTTATAATCCTGTTTTGCATCAGATATCGCATTAAAGTCTCCAAGTATACAAAGATTTTGATAGTTTAATTCCATTAGTTTATCATGTAATTGCTGAAAAAATTGGTCTTGTTTCTCATTAGGGGCATATATCGCAATCATCAAAATTTGTTTTTGATTCCATGTAATTTCCACCATTAATAGTCTTCCTTCATCATCAGCGTAAATTTGTTTTGGATTCATCTTTTCTTTTATATAGAAGGCTACCCCTCTTTTCTTTTGCAATGCCGAAGAGAAATAAAGTTTGCCTATTTTTGGTTGTTCTAAGAATCTAAAGTGTTGTCTTTTAATATGCGTCTCTTGAAGACAAATTATGTCCATTTTCAATTTTTGTAGTCTATAAAATATTTTACTCCTTTTTGATGGGGAGTTAAGACCATTTATATTTGTTGAAAAAATTTCAATCTCTTCCATGATTTTAGTTGTCTCTGGATCTCAATCTTCTAGGAGAACTTATCTGTCTCTGATCTTTAGGCCTTACATCTTCTTCTGATTGAGTCTTTTTGGGTTCTTCCTCCTCTGTTTGTTTCGATGCTCCTGCATCTGTCGTTTCCTCTGGTTTCTTAGACCCAACATTGCTTTCTTCCAGAAAGCTTCTATGATTGTTAAAAAATCCCTCTGCTTTAAGTGGAGTATCCAATCTATATCTTTTTGAGTCCCAAAAGATTAATAATCCTTCTGGGACCAACCATCTAAAATTCACTCCTTTATTACACAATTTCCTTGTTAAAAATTGATATTCTCTTCAAGCTTCTCTTATTCTTTTCGGAATCTGTTTAAGAATTACAAGTTCTTTATCTTTATATTTCAGTGGTTGGTCTCTTATTGCTCTCAAGATCTCATCTCGTGTAGATCTTTTGAGGAATCTTACGTGGACCTCTCTGGGGACTCTATATCTTCTTGCATAGCTTGAATTGACTCTAAAAACCTGATCCATTTCTTGTTTCATTTGGTCCATTTCCATTCCAAGTAATTCCGCCAATAACTCGCTCATCAACTCTAACAAGTTCTCATCCTTCTCTTCTATAATATTTTGGAATCTTAAGAAGTATGATGCCCTTTCCATCTCCATGACAGCCATACTGTCTTCCAATTCCGCGTTAGCTTGCACCAATCTCTGGTTCTCATCTTGCAAAGCTTCTAGTTTCTGATCAACCACCACTGACTTATCTTCTATTTTTTGCATTCTTTGTTGAGTGTCTGTCATCGCCTGTTGGAAGGTTTCCATTTTTTGATCCATTTTAAGAAGATCATTTTTCAAATCTTCATAATTTTTCCCCAAATCTTTTTTCATTTCCATTTTGGAATCTGCAATTGCTTGGAGTATCGCTTGAGTATCTTTTTGTTGAGTTTCCTGTTGTAAATATGTAGTAATTGATTTTTGGGGGGCTGGGCTCACCGAGGTTGAGGCGGGGGCCGAAGAACCCTTCTTCGCCCCTTTAGCCAAATTTGAGACGCTCATCTTCTAATTGTTGTATTTATTTATAATCCACTAAGGAGCCCAATGGCTAGTTATAATCCACCAGGGGGCCCGATGCCCAATTGTAATCCAGTGCCCTCCTATTATCAGGAGACAAGGCAGACGTAATTTGAAAAAGAAAAAAGGAGGAAGAGAAAAAATACTAATAATTCCAATGAGGAGATAGTTAAAAAAAGGAGAGAAAAAAAACAAACTTCCACAACCATCCAAAAGGGGGGGAGAGTAGAAGAAAGAAACAAACAAAAAAAACCAAAAAGAAAAAAGGTGTATTTATATCCAAAGGGAAGACCAAAAAAAGGGAAAAAAGATAAAAATTGTTATATAAAAATGAAGATATGTAAAGGAAAAAAAAGAGAAAGGAAAACCGTATCCAATTTATGATCCAATTATAAATTTGCAAATTTATTCCACAACCACCCAAAATAAGAAAAAGAAAGAAAAAGGCCCAAAAAATAAATTCCCTTCTCTTATATTTTCCTTTGCTGTAGGAAATATACAGCTGGCTAAAAAGGCCAGACACTCACAGACCAAAAAAAAAAAAAAACCTCCCTCACAGTAGCTTTTAAAAGAGATAGGGATGTCTGGGCATGCAGCCAAGTGTCTGGGCGTTGAGCCAAGTATTGCAGCTGAATAAACAAAGCTGCCAGAGAACAAAGAAAGAAAAAGTTACAATATAGCCACTAGGTGGTTGAAGGAAAAAAAAAGTATCCGAGGGTGGAAACACAGTTTAAAAGTTCTTTAAAGTTAATGAAAAGGAACAGAAAAAATCAGTTAGAGTGGCTTTTCCCACTTACTATATCTTCCTTTCCTTCCAAAAATAAGATGATTTCTCCAGTCAAAAAGTTTTAAAGTAGTCCAAATTACTTCTTCTTAAAGTCGCTTAAACCGCCGCTTGCATGGGAGGGGGGGGAAACAAAATCCACCTCCTTCCTCCCTTCAAGCTTCCAGCTTCAAGTTAAAGACAGGCTTTTTCTTTTTTCAGTAAAGTCCACTTCACAAAGAGAAAAGAAGCATAGTCTCACCCGGCCCGGCTGCTTGCCTTCCGAATCAGCTATTTTCTGTCTCCGACGATCAGCTGTGAATGGCGACTCGCATAAATGCGATCCACCTTTCTTTTGCTGGTTCCAGGGGCTGCTTTGGGTTCAGTGAGCCGGCTCCCGTTCCTCAAAGGTTCGCCCTTCGGTGGCCACCCCTCCAGGGTGGCATTTAGCCCAAACGGGCCCGCCAGCGAAGGAATTTTGGACCTGGGGAACAGAGCGTTATTTCCCGGGTCTACAGTCAGCGACGTCACCGGAAGACTCCTCGTCATCAAGTTTTTGACACCTTGCTAGGCAACTGGTGGTACTCGAATATTGCCATATTCTAAAAGTGGTACAATCGGTGAAAAGGTTGAAAAGCCCTGCTCTAGACAAGCAATCTGCCCATGTAATCTAGCAGTCTGCTTACAGATAGGACAATATCCAAATTTAAAAAGAGTACCATGAAAAACAAATGCAAAACAAGTGTTGCACTGAACTAAACCAGACATCCTAAAAATAAAATTGCAACCTCACGAGCACTTAACAAGGATGAACTACTGCTGTTTTTAAAACTACACTTGCTCAGATGCACACTTCTGGTCAGATGCCCTCACAATGAATAACTTCATGGAGTAAAGTCTTTTACCCTTTTGCTTTACAGAAGCACTCAAGGAGACTTACAACAATAAAACAAAGCATAAAACATGTTAGTAAAAGCAGAACAACTAAAAACAGTACAGATAGTTCTAGACTTACAACCACAATTGGGACCAGAATTTCCATTGCTAAGCAAGGCAGTTGCACATCTTGCACATCATTTTCTGTGATCACCAGAGGTGGGGGGCCCAAAGGGATGGGGTCGGTTGTAGGAGGCTTGGCTGTTGTTGGTGTATCTGAGATGGAGATGGTGGTGATAGGTGACAGTGGTTTCCTCTCAAACCTAGAGTAAAACACATTTAGGTCATCTGCCAGTTGTCGATGCCCTTCAGCATAGAAAGGAGGTTTGCTGTAACCAGTGATATTTTTAAGTTTTCCACACATTTGCTGGTTCATTTGTTGAGAGCTGATTCCTTAGCTTTTCAGAGTAGCTTCTTTTTGCTGCTCTGATCTCCCTTGTTAATACATTCCTGGCCTGATTGTACAGCATTCTATCTCCTTTCCTGTAGGCTTCTTCTTTGGCATGACATAGCTGCTTGAGTTTAGCTGTGACCCAAGGCTTGTTACTGTATATCGCAGGTTTCTGGTCGGCACACATAGGTCTTCACAAAAACTAAGATACGATGTTACAGCATCTCTGAGTTCATCCAAGTCTGCAGAGGTATCTTCAAAAATGTTCCAATATGTGCAATCAAGGCAAGCCTGTAGCTTTAACTTCGCCTCCTCAGTCCAAGACTTCACTGATTTAATTGTTGGTTTTATGGTTTTAATCCTTTGTCTATAAACAGGTACAAGATGAATCATACAACGATCAGAGTGTCCCACAGCTGCTCGTGGTAAAGACTGATAAGCATCTTTTAATGTTGTGTAGCAGTGTTCTAAATTATTCTTGCCTCTAATAAGACAGTTGACATGCTGAAAGTATCTTGGTAGCTCTTGGCTTAAGTTAGCACTGTTGAAATCTCCTAACACAATGAGGAGCGAATCTGGGTATTTCTCTTCAGCCCACATAATCTGGTCAGCTAGAGTTTGTAATGCATTGTTTATGCAAGCTTGTGGAGGAATATACACTGCAAATAGAAGGAATGTGGAAAACTATCGTAGAGAATAAAATGGTTTGCAATTGCTAATTAATGTCTCTAAGTCCACATCACAGAATTTCTTCAGTGTAGTTACATTTTTGCACCATTGGTTGTTGATATAAAAGCAGAGACCCCCTCCATTCTTTTTACCGGATGTTTCTGCAATTCTGTCTGCCCTCTGTATCTGAAACCCTGGGATATACAAGCTGCTATCATCAATCAACTCATTTAGCCAGGTTTCAGTGAAGCAGAGGGCTGCTGAGTTGTAAAAATCAGAGTTGCATCTCTTTAAAAGAAGTATTTCATCCATCTTATTAGCGAGTGAACGTAAATTAGTCGGAAAGAGTGAAGGAAGAGGGGATTTTATTCCATTTTTCCTTAGTCTATTGAAAATCCCTGCTTGCTTACCCCTTCTCCGTAGTGTCTTCCTTTTGTTTTTGTTTTTCCATTGTTCGGAGAGAGCTGTCACTTCCTGGATGAGAATCGCCTCTGCATTTGTAAAGGGGGGGGTTTAGTCACAGAAAGCTGCCCATTAAAAAAAACATTGCTTGATGCTTAACGATTGGTCTCTTGAATATGAAATCCGAAGTGAATCACAGGCAAGAGCTTTGCTTCACAGTAACCTGTTTACCATTTAATTAAACTTTTTCGTATATATAACTTTTATTGTTTTATCAATGTATAAAATACAAAGAAAAATAAAAATAGGAAATTAAGGGAAGAAAAAAAGGGAAAGAAAATATGAGGTACAAGGGAAGAAAGAAAAAGTTGTTGTCTTCCGACTCTTTTTAGCACAGTATAAGATAACAACATTACAACCTCAACATTTTACTTTTACACATTAGTATATAACTAGCTATTTCTATAACAACAAATCTATCTAATCGGCAAAACCAAAGTCAAAGTTTCATTTTTTTAATCACAAGCACAAATTCCAGAAGTGATATCCAAATAAAAAACATAAGTATTTTCTCCTCCTGAATAGAACAACCAATTTAACCATTACTGCTTTATCTTCCTTGCTGTTGAAATAATATGTATTTCTATTTGCACTTAATAATCTTTATAAACTACCATTTATATTAACAAAATTCACTGTATTCTTTCAGATTGTAAGAACCCACCCCAGCTGGTCCCTCAGTAAAGTAAGACTCTTGAATCCATGTTGTTGAATCAAAAGAATTTTTACTCGGAGAAAGTGGTTGCAGGAAAGTCAGGTGGAATCTGAAGATCCTGCGCCAAATGCAAAGCTATTCTTTCATTTTCCCCAAGTCCCAACCACCACCACCCCGACCAGTCCACCGGCAGCCAATATAATGCCGCGAAGACATTTTGAGAATGCTGAGGTGCTAGGCAGATAACAGGTCACTCTCAGAGCACAATGGCCTTGGAACCAGGCTGGAACCGGCTGGGAGGGAATCTGCTTCGTCCGAAGACAATCCCCCTCCCTGATTCCCAAGCATTGCAGCAAAGCAAAAGCACCCCAAATATGCCAACATTCCCCCTCCCCTCCAAAAGAACATGAAGGTGGACCTGACACAGATTCTTTAACCTTAAAGGGAAAAATATTTTTTTTCATCCATTTTAAAACACTAAGCTTGTCTTTAAAAACATTTCTAAAATTAAAACATTCTAATACATCTTTTTTTAAACTTCCTCTTAGCATACATACTTTAAAGCAGGGCTTTTCAACCGGTGGTACGTGTACCACTGGTGGTACTTCGGCACCTGGCAGGTGGTATGCGACCTAAACAAGTGAAGCTGGGGAGATGAGCAGAAGGGGTGATGAGTTGAAGTGGCGGCAGTGCCACACAGGCCTGGGGGAGAGTTAGCTGGAGCTGTGGTGTTTCTCTGCTGAGGGCCCAGGATCGGTGCGTGCCGCTCCAGCTGATCGGCGCTTCCGGAGACCTCGGGGGTGGCCAGCAGCCGCACGCAGCCTTCAGGCGGAGAGTCAGCTGGAGCTGCGGTGTTGCTGGGGCTCTGCTGAAAGCCCAGGATCGGCGCTTCCGGCAGCCTCTGCTATCACCGAGAGCCTTGGGGTGAGAGAGTCAGCTGGAGCTGCCGGGGTTTGGCGTGCGCGGCTACATGCTGATCGGCGCTTCCAGCACACCCAGAAGAGAAGAAGAGGGGGGGGAGAGAGGAGAGGATATAAAAGGAAGAGGTTTGGGCAGGAAAGGGAGACAAAAAAAAAGACGGGGAAAGAGAAGGGGATGGAAAAAGAGGGAACAGAGGCTGTGGAAGGAGAGCCCAGCCAGGCAGTGGAGAAAGAGGGAGCAGAGGCTGTGGAGAGAGAACCCAGCAGGCAGTGGAGAAAGAGAGAGGGAGCAGAGGCTGTGGAAAGAGAGCCCAGCAGGCAGTGGAGAAAGAGAGAGGGAGCAGAGGCTGTAGAAGGAGAGCCCAGTAGGCAGTGAGAAGAAAGTGAGAGGAGAGGGAGAGAGGAAGAAGGGCCGACCAGCCAGCTGACCACCAAGGTAGTAGTGCATATTAATAAATATGGATAAATTCGTCATATGTTCCTCATTGCAAAGGGAAAGTGATTCAGCAACGGAACCGCCACCGAAGAAATTAAGTACTTTTTTCCTTTTCTTTCTTTTTTTACAGTTTGTAACATTTTATTAGATTATGGAATAAAATACAAAAATACAAATGCAAATAGGACACAGTGGGGAGGAAAAGGGGGAAGAAAAGTGAGGGGGAGAGGGGAAAAAGAAAAGGCATTGACTTCCGACTTCCTCTGTTGCAGTAGAATGAAGCATTAACATCGAACCTCAACTTTTTACTTTTCCATAATAGTATAAACTAGCCATTTCTATAACAACAAATCAATCTAATCAGTAAAATCCAAAATCCATAAAGTCTGATAAAAATCCATCCTAATTCCAATTGACTCATTAAGTTTAAGTCACTCCTTCCAGCTTGTCTTCATGGAATAAAATCTTTCTTCTCTGCAATGTTTGTCAGGTAGTTATAAGCTTCTCTTTTTCTCAAGGATTTCTCAACCTTGTTAATATCCATGAGGAAAAAGTCCCAAACTTGTCCTTTTAAATGTTGCACATATTCTTGGAGCTCTTCTTTCAATTGTGTTGGGAGGCTTCTATTTAAACCATCATAAAAATTGGCATCAGGTTTATATTCCAAAATTACAGTTGACTCCTCTGCATTGTCAGCTATGAAATTGCCTCTGTTGTTTGGTAACTTTCTATACATATTTGCATCTCTGAAGTAATTTGAATAGTCTTTTTAACATCCTTGGAGCATAGCTGTTCTATGAACTGATGGATTTTATTTAAAGATTTTTCAAATACATCTCTAATAATTTGCTCCTCCATCTTCTTTACCTCCCTCTTTAGTCAAAGAGTAGCTTTTTTGTAAATCACTTAAAAATTGCTGGCCAATCAGGAATAATGAAAATCAGAAAGTTTTGGCCACTCAGAGCAAAGCAGACCAAGCTACAAATTACTAAAAATAATAAACTAAAACCACAACTTTCTGTCCTTATATTTCCCCATCAATTTTTTTTTTCAAAAGATAGTCCACACTTCCTTATTTTACCTTGCCTTAGCAGCCTTCTTCCTTGTTGTTTAACAAGAAGAAATCCCCAAAATGGTGCAGATGTTCAAAAAGGAATAACAGGCTATAGCTAAAGAGAGCCTCTTTTAGCTTAATAAAGATTAATAGTCCTTAAAAACGATTAAAAAATGAAAGGCAAAACTTACTGTCCGTTTGAAAAATAAATCCAAAATTGCTGCTTCAACCACGAACTGATTGCAGCCCCCCACCCCCACTCACAGCTTTCGGCACACAAGCTGCTTCAAAGTGCAGCTCCTGAAGATACTTGCAGACCAGTTGCTGTATTGTAGAATATTGAGGGGTAATTCTAGGACTTTCCCTAACCCAGGAGAGTCATATAAACTAAAGGAATGCCGGTTCCTTCTGTTGATTGTTGAAGAAGTTACATTCCAGGGAAAAACCCCTCAGGGATCCTTCCCTGGGCATGTAGTCAGTTGGCCATCTTTTCACTGGAAGCCTGATTAAACTTTTTACAGTTTAAGCTAAAATAAAATCAAAAAGCTATCTTAACAAAATGAAATTCAATGGTGAGAAAAGTAAGGTTTTACATTTAGGCAAGAAAAAACATTGTACAGGTATAGAATAGGTGGAACCTGGCTCAATAGCAGTAACTGAGAGGGATCTAGGAGTCCTAGTAGACAACCACTTAAATATGAGCCAACAGTGTGCTGCAGGTGCCAGAAAAGCCAATGCAATCCTAGGCTGCATTAACAGGAATAGAATCAAGATCATGTGAAGTGTTACCGTGTTTCCCCGAAAGTAAGCCCTAGCTTGATTTCTGGGGGTGGGCCTAATATAAGCCCTACCCCAAAAATAAGCCCTAGTTTTGGGGCGAGGCACACACCTAAAAATCAAGCGGAGGTGGGGGGTGGAGCTGCCCCACGCACCCTGCACCCACTAACCTTGCAGCCAGGCCTCTCCTCGCTGGCCTACCTCTTCTGCAGCATCCCCAGGCCTGCATTTCACAGTCAGAGGCCTTTCCGGAAGGCCTCTGCAGCCGAGAACCGAGCTATGGATTGAATCCATAGCTTGGTTCTCGGCTGCAGTGGCCTTCCAAAAAGGCTGTTGACTGTGAAATGCAGGCCGGTGCTCCATTCTCAGCTGCAGAATGAAGCTGCTCCTTCGGTCACAGAAGAAGTGGGCCGACTGGGCGGGGCTGTTGGTGCCGGAGGTGAGTGGAAAAGACACACACACACACACCGAAAATAAGACCTGGTGCCTCTTTTGGAGACAAAAAAAATAAGACCGGGTCTTATTTTCAGGGAAACACGGTAGTACCATATTTATAATGCCTTGGTAAGACCACACTTGGAATATTGCAACCAGGTTTGGTCGCCACAGTATAAAACAGATTTTGAGAATGATGGCGAATACATGTGTCCCAGGATAATGTTGCAGAATCCAATCGGTCGGTCACCGGGACCCCAGGTTTTGTCTTCTGAGCTTTCAGACTCATGCTGGAGCCCATCTTCAGGGAACTTCTCTCCAGCAGAGTGTGTGCTGTTCTGTGTGTGGTATTTATAGTGCCTGTTGTATGTGGCTTTTTAGATATTGATTGGGGTGTGTTGATGTTGAGACTCTTGATGTTGAGATTCTGGAAAGAGTGCAGAGAAGAGCAACAAAGATGATTGCAGGCTGGAGGCTAAAGCATATGAAGAACTGTGTCAGATCTGCCATCACACCGTTTCAGCCCTGCCTCGCTTTGATGGCAACCTGCCATAAAATATGGGGAGGGTGGATGGAGGGTATATAGGGAGGGGGAATGACAGGAACCAGAAGTGCCGACCAGAGACAACGGTTGAACAATCGAAGGACACAGGCATGGGAAAGGAATGCGAACGCCCATCAAAGAGGCACCAAACTTTTGGGACTGTTACCAAAACAACTAATTTGAACTTCATTGGACACTAACAAGATGACCGGGGGGGGGAGGGCTTGGGAGAAAGGGAAAATTACTGGGTTTATGCGGGAATCCTCAGATCTGGCTTTGCTTACACTGTAACTACTTGGCTTTAGTAAAAGTATACCTTTCACTACAAGTGGAGTCGAGGGTCTTTCTTTCCTTAATGCCCAAGCTGGGACAGGCCTGACAGATTGCAGGAATTGGGTATTTCTAGTCTCATGAAAAGAAGAACTAGGGGTGACATGATAGCAGTGTTCCAATATTTGAGGGGCTGCCACAAACAGGAGGAGGTCAACTTATTTTCCAAAGCACCAGAAGGCAAGACAAGAAACAATGGATGGAAACTAAGCAAGGAGAGAAGCAACCTAGAACTAAAGAGAAATTTCCTGACAGAACAATTAACCAGTGGAATGTCTTGCCTCCAGAAGTTGTGGGTGCTCCATCACTGGAGGTTTTTAAGAAGAGATTGAACAGCCATTTGTCTGAAATGGTATAGGGTCTCCTGCCTGAGCAGGGGATTGGACTAGAAGACCTCTAAGGTCCGTTCCTACTCTGTTATTCTGTTAAAAAACGTTTTATCTTCCTTGAAATCTACTGGATCATAAAAAAAAACAGGTTCATCGTTGTTTTTCCCAACTACCATTCAAGAAGAGGAATTATTGTCTTGCAGAGAACATATTTTTTGTTAGTGCTATTGGCACCCTTGGGCAAGCAAAATATTCTCAATTTGAATAGAGCAGTAGCATTTACCTAATTTTGTGGAAATGTATCTGTATTAAATTGTCTTTTATAGATTCAGTTGTATCATATGATTTTTAGGCATTATTGGGTTAATACATAGTTTACATGGAGAAATTGGGCAAATCTTTTAGGCCCCAGTGCTGCTTGGTATAAATGAAGTGTGTACTGTGAACAATGTAGCAATATCCTTCCAGAATAGTGAGCCATGGTAAATGAACCAAATCATCTGTTTTCTCATTGGAACCTGCTTAAGATACTTAATCCCAGGGTTCTATATATAACCTTTTTTTCAGAGCTTAATTGCATTGGGGTTCAGTCAGCCAATTTTTCGTTCTTTCTTTTTGGCTAGCCAGTAAATCTTGATTAACTCATAGATTTTAACCATACTTGCTCTTTGCTCATCTAGGCCAAGTATAAGGCTCGCGTGTCTGCCCTAAAAGCTCAGACAGAGAAAAAACATGGTTCTGACAAGGAAGATCGTGGTAAACTTCCTGAGTCACCCAAGACTGCTGAGGAGATCTGGCAGCAAAGTGTTATTGGCGATTATCTTGCCCGCTTTAAGGTAAAGTGAGAAAATATCAGATTCACCAGAAAGAACTTTCTGGGAGGAAATGGGGGCTGGCGGCTGGGCAGGGACTTGAAGACAAAAGGTTAAGCCATGAAATTAGGTGGAGAGAGAAGGAAGTGAATGTGCTAAGTGAGTATGTATGGTACTGTAAAGGGAAAGACATGCATTCTACCTTCTTTTTGAAATGGTTGGAAGTGCATCTTTGGAATGATTTTGCACTTTATGGAGCCGTGGTGGCACAGTGGTTAGAATGCAGTATTGCACGCTAACTTTGCCCACTGCCAGGGGTTGGATCCTGACCGGCTCAAGGTTGACTCAGCCTTCCATCCTTCCAAGGTCAGTAAAATGAGGACCCAGATTGTTGGGGGCAATATGCTGACTCTGTAAACTGCTTAGAGAGTGCTGTAAAGCACTATGAAGCGGTATGTAACTCTAAGTGCTAGTGCTATAAAGTCTGATAATACTCTTTCTTTTATCTCAGAATGACAGGGGAAAAGCACTAAAAGCCATGGAAACTACCTGGAATAATATGGAGAAAAAAGAGAAACTTATGTGGATCAAGAAAGCAGCAGAAGATCAAAAACGATATGAGGTTGGCATTAATTATACTCTTATTAGAGGAAGCATGTAGGGTTTCCGTAGGAATGTAGGAAACTCGACAGAGTTGGGATGCTCCATATTTGGGGACCTAGGAAATATGCCCTCTGGAACAACATTTCCCCTGAGATCTGTCTGGCCCCCACCCTCACCTTATTTGAAACAGCCCTAAAAATCGGGGTATTCCCCCAGATTTCAGATTAGACTGTAAAATGTTCCACGTGCTATATAGATTTTACAATAGGTCGTCTGTATTCTAGACACATGTAGTTTTTGACTTGTATCATTTTTAGTATGGATTTATTATTGTACAGTGCCTAGAGTTTTTGTGGAAATGAACAATAAATAAATTTAATAAATTAGGCATAGAACAAGAATCTCTGTCTTCATTTAAAAAAAAAACAATCAGGTTTCTAGCTGCAGGCAAATATGCTTGAAAGTACATTGAAAATATTCCTGTTGACAATATACAGGCCCTTGAAATGGCTGAATAAGATTGCACATTACCTACCCAAAGTGTCAGATTGTTTATTTGACCCACAATTTTAGTTGTTAGTATTGCGCTTTAAAAATTTCTAGGTTTCATGGTTGTTAAGTAGACCTAACTGCTCGTTCCTCATTGAAAACTCAAATAGGGAAATGGGAAAGGGCAGACTTTTATCCTCCCTTTCCTTTTTGTAGCGAGAACTGAGTGAGATGAGGGCATCACCATGTTCAACAAGTGTCTCCAAGAAGATGAAATTTCAGGGTGAACCAAAGAAACCCCCTATGTAAGTGTTGGCTTATTAGGATGCAGGAATGTGGGGTTGTCTGTTTGAATTCAGAAGTACCTTTATGGCTTGGCTGCTTAGTATGTGTAGCTGTCACATTTGGGGGTGGAGTAAGCTTTTTCCTATTGTTTTGTTTTATTTACAAGATACACAGGGTGCTAATAGGAGGAGGAAGGAATATTTGATATTTTCGCCACTTGGAGTTATAAAGTAATAAATGTGGGATAAAAATCTAATAAATAAATTCAGTAAACTTCTCAAAGCATTTTTCCAAAACAACTTTTAAAAAAACCTTAAAAAGCTAAATATTAAAGTTAAGATACATGGTATGCATACACACTACCCCACTATCCCACACACTCATGCAACCCAGCCAAACAGCAGAATAAAAGGGCATAACTTTACAAAAATTTAGAAAAGCAAAATTAGAATTTGTGACTTCATGAAACTTCTCAGTTTCTTTCATGAGGCATAAGAAAAAACTTGTTTAAACAGGTGTCTGGAAACAGGCGTCTGGAAATTGTTGAAGAATACTGTTGCTTCTCACTTTACCTTCCTGTTGCTTGTTTGGGTTTCTCTCTAAGCTGGGTGGGAAAAGATATTTTGCTGGAGAGTCCTTGAAAAGGAGGTATGTAAGGACTTGTGGGAGGCGGACACATGGAGATTTTTTACACGTTTCTTTTGTGGGACTCATGCCATTCATTCTTAAGTGGCAGGGAATGAGGCAGATAAGAAACAGATGTTGCTTAGTTAACTAGTTAACTAACTAGTTAACTAGTTAACTAGTTAACTAAGCTTGTCATTATAACAATGATTCCAGCCACTAATTATCCACATGGCTTCATTTTTTCATCTACAAAGCCCTACCTTTGATAACTTTGTTAATGAGTCTAGAGCAGGGGTGTCAAACTGCCGGCCCGCGGGCCAGTTTCATCATACCGAAGCCGTGCCCACCCCATTGCCGGCAATGCAAAAAGAGTCACGATACGTCGCGACACATCATGTGACGTGGCGAGTTTGACACCCGTGGTCTAGAGTGTGATGGCCAGAAATATCTCCCAGTGTTAATTCCCATATATGAAATTGTTGACATTGGAAGAGAAGTTAGAGTAATAGACAATTTTCCTGACTTGTGTGTATCAGGAATGGATATCAGAAATTTTCTCAGGAGCTGCTTTCAAATGGTGAACTCAACCACCTTCCTCTGAAGGAGCGGATGGTAGAGATTGGGAGCCGCTGGCAACGGATCTCTCAGAACCAAAAGGATCAGTATAAAAAGTTGGCCGAAGAACAACAGAAACAGTACAAAGTGCATCTGGATATGTGGCTCAAGGTGAGCTGTGAACTGGGGAAGGGAGGAGGGCAGGTAACAGCTCCTTGATAAGTTACAATAAAATACAGATGCAGTAAAAAGCCACTGAGAAATTAAGTGAAGTCCTTCCTTCTAGCTTCTACGTGAAATACTGTTCTCCTTTATCAGTGACACACAGTTGTGGGTCCTTTGTGACCTTTAATTCAGATTTCTCAAGTCTCATTAGTCCTCAACTGTCCTGCTTCACTGATCAGCTTTTAATCTTGTATTTCCATTTTCTCTACAGACCTTGTCACCACAAGAGAGAGCTGCCTACAAAGAGCATACCTCCAGTGTTAGTGTCTTGCAAGTATTTGTGCAGGGAGATTGCATATCTGTTGGTCTGAAAAGGATGTTTCTTGAGGTTTATGCTTGAAATGGAGTGTAGCTTGGAAAGGGCTGGAGCTCTGAAAGGAAGGTGGCATTTGCCTGCCAGGCATTTCATTTCAGGGTCCATGTTGTGTAGTAGGTTCTTTATATTAATAGAACATGAGGAGGTGAATGTTTTTAGAGTTAATAGAGATTTGGGCTCATGACGTGCTGTTTTCAGGGATAGCAATACTGAAGTGGCTACTAACTGCAGCAGAACACAAACAGGTGACAGGTTGACCATGCACCTTCATCCACTTCCAACTTTTTAGTCCCAAGTATGTGTGCTCATGGCTGGCTGGCAGTGAAACTGAAATTAGAACATAGTGCCTTTTCTTTAGCACTTCAATTGCACCAAACATTCATGCTGAAGATAAAGATGAAATCTTGTTGGACAACAAATAAATTACCCAGTCATTCCAGTTATATATATGCTTAGTTAACCTTTTCCAAACTGATGTCTTCTAGAGATTCTAGAGGATAGCTTCCATCATCTGCAGAAATGCAGTCAGGTTGGGGAAGACCAAGTTAGCTAGTATATATGCTGGCTGCCTTTCATCTGGATGCTCACCACGGGGTACTACATTAGGGTAGGATAAAAGTTTGCAAAAACTACTATACAGAGGTTATAATGCAAGAAAATGTGGTCTGGGCACAACTGTTTAGAAATTGCTGACTTGATAACCGAAATGAAAGGAGCAGATGTGTGGTCA